>RXIC02000051.1:0-201579 GCA_003952965.2 Morella rubra | reverse complement strand
GATTGGAAGTTTTTAATATCATTTTGACAAGAAGGTGATTGAAGTGATTCTTCAATTGTTTTATATATTACTTCTTTTTGTAAAAATTGTAAATGTAATTTTTTACGACATAATTTATCTTGTTGTAAATTATATATTTCTTTATGAATAGAAACATTTTTTAAGCTTGAAGATCTTTTGTAAAAGGAGGAAATAAAAAGGAAAAGTAATATCTTGTCCTAATATTTTAGAAGTAATACCTTTTTCTGTAACAATAAAAGGATATAATAAAGTAAGAAAAGGATTCCTAATATAACTTTAGATGATAAATTTTTTATTAAAACAAAAGTAGTTTTAAAACAAAATCCATTATTACATATATGTGCATTGGGAACTTATAATTAATTTAATTTTTTGTCCATCAGCTTGAGATAACGTTCAGTAGTTTTTTCAAAATATTTGGAATCCATTAAATTCTTGTATGCAATTTTAAATCAGCACCAGAATCTACTAATGCTATTGTATTGAAAGTATAATCATGAATACGTATAGTAATTTCAACATGCCATTTTTGAAAAATAATCGATCAATGATTTGTAAAAAAGGTTCTAATGTAGTAGATGTAGAAGGTAAAATAGATAAAGGTAAGTCATTAGATAAATTCTGTATTATGAGATGTTGTGTTTTTAGAAAACAAATTCTGTTAATAATTTTCAGTAATATTAATAAGATTTGTTTGTGTATTTTGTAATTGTTTAATTCTTGTTTTTGTATTTGTATTTCTTTATGTAAAGAGTTAAGTATATAGTTAGTGATTTTTTCAAATCGTTTTTAGATATCATTAAAATCATAAGCTTTTGTGTATTTTGTTTTTTGTTCATTATTTATTTGTTTATATTTTAGTTAATATTCTTGTTGAATTTGAGAATCTGATTTGTGCTATAGCATCTAATAGTAATTTATTAGATTGTGATAACATATTGATTTGTTTTTCACATGTACAAATATCAGTTAAACAATTATAATTTATTTTCAGTTGATGAGGAGATGAAGATGTAGTATTACTATCACTATTATAATATGATTCTGATAAGAAAATTTTTGCTATTTGTTGTTTTTGTTCTTCTGTTAAATCTAAATTTTTAATGGCCTTTTTTCACATAACATTTAGCGGCAAAATGTCCAGTTTTACCACATTTCCAACAAACAGGAGCTAATGAGGATGATTTATGTGGATTTGGTTTTCGTTTTTTATAAGATTTATTATATTTTTTGTATATTTTATCTGTTTATAATATTTATAATATTTATTTAGGAATGGTTTTTGTATTTATACTTATGTTTTGATTTTTTATATTGTTTAGAAGGAGGTAATGGATTATGTTAAAACCATATTGAGCACAAAATCCTTTTAATTCTTTCGTGTATTTTTCTTATCTAATTCTAAGTTTTCTTTAATTTTAAATCATTACATATATTAATCCTGTTTTATTAATAATATTGATTAAGACCATATGTATAACTATTATAATTATATACCTTGTTCATTCATAAGTTTTGTTTTACTTTTTGTGCAAAGGTATGAGGTAATCCTATATAAATTTTTCTTTCCAATATGCATTACTACAATCATTACGTATAATATTTAGTTAAAAAAATCTTTATACCAAGAAAATCAGCTAAAGTTGGACATTTTAAATTTAAAAGATAAATTACTCTTTCTCTATATAATGTAGGATCACCAACAAAATTTAAATGTTATAGTATATAATAATGTCATAGTAGCATCATTTTTCGTATGACCATCTGTTCCTAATACTGGATTATTATCATTATCTCTTTCAACTGCTGTAAGTACTTGTTGTCTTTCTGATTCTGTTAAATATCTATCCCACCAATTTTTTAATTGTCCAGTAAAACCGGCAATAATACAATCAGCTATTTGTCTTTCTGTACGTTTATTATCACTTCCTCTTAAAACACATGCATACATTAACATTTCATGACAATATTTAATATTTCATATTCTGATATACCATCTATATTCCATTCATATACATTATGATCAGAAAAGAAGTAGATAATAAATGTCTTTCTTCATATTGTACATCTGGTGGTGTAGGTCTTGGATAATAATTTCTTTGATTTGTATGATAATATCTTTTTGAATAAGATTGTTTTTTATGATGTACTTTATTTATATCAAAATTTTGAAATTGTTGTTCTAATAATTTTATATCATTTTCATTTTCTTCATTGCTTTCTTCTTCATATTGTATCTTTTCTTCTTCTTCTTCATTAGTATATTATTTAAGGTTGATATATTAAGTTTAAATGAAGGTGAGAGGATGAGGCTACTTTTTTATCTTTTGAATTAGAGGAGGATGGACTTTGTTCAGTTAAAGATAATTTTTTTAACATATCATTTAATTTATCTAATGCAATAGTATGTTCAGTATCTAATCTAGGAATATTATTTGGAGGTAAAATAATGGTGTAGTTTTCGTACTAAGATCATTGATAGGAGAAATTTTTTGTTCTAATTTCTTGTAAATGATTTCCTAATTGTTGTAAATAAGTATTAGTATAATTATTTTGTTGAATAATATTATCAAAATTTTATCATTATTATTTAAAGTATTGTTTTATATGGGGTTGCAAAATATTGTTTGGATTGATGATCAAGACTTATAGTGTTGTTAGGTGGATAATATTCATATATTTTTTGACTATTAGTTGTTAACCATGGTATTGTTTTTGTTATAACATTTATAGTAGGTATAGTGGTGTTCAAACCATTGGAAAAAATATATGTCTTGTTGTATATTTTGCATTGTTTGATAATATTGTTGTCTTATTAAAGCTTGTTCTTTTAATGTATATGTAGATAAAACCATGACTTTTTATCATATTATGAAAAGCATCAAAATCTTCTTTAATAGATGTTTATTAATTTGATATTCTTTTTGTAATACATTTATAGTATTATTACGTTGTAATGTAAAAATTTCTGATTGTGTAGGTGAAGTTTTAATAGGAGGTTCAGAATGGTGATGGATCAGAAGATATTTCATATCGAGGATATTGTAAATTAGTATCTGTATAAATAGTTTCTGGTGGAAGGGTTTCTGGTTGTTCATTTGATATGGAATTTCTTTGTGTGAAGGAGAAAAATAGGAATTTACTGATTTAAATCTAGATGAAGGGGTAGTAAAGATGAAAATGATTTTCGAGAAAATGATCTATTAAGATTATTATCTTTTTGAAAAGATAAAGTAACAGAACCATCATTATGTTGTGTAAAATATTCAATAGCTTTATTTTCTTTTTTAGGAGGTGGAGTTATTAAGGTAATTTCCAATCATCTGGTAAATAATATCATCCCATTTTATCATACGAGGGATAGTAATATTTGAAAATTCATTATTTGTAGTTAAAAGTAAAGTTTCTCCTGAATGAGGTTTTACTTTTGATCTAGGATCAAGAGTAGTTTTCATTAATTTATAATGAAGTCTATATACTACAGCAAGTATTGAGCACCTTCCATCATATCATGACCATTGATTTAATATTTTAATATTAAAGAATGTAAAATAGTAGGATGTTAAAGATAATGGAAAACAGGGGTAGCAATAAAATATATGGTCTTGATGTAAGGATGATTCTAACTATTTCAAGTAAAGAATTGAAAATTGATTATGTCTACCATCAACATAATAAAACGGATGCATTTAATCCTTGTCTTGTTAAGGTGTTATGCTACTTGAACAAGACCATATGCATATATTAAAACCTTGATTTATATGATGTTGAATCATTTTGAATTTAATAAATAAAGATTTCATATTCTTTACCTATTGGAATAAGTTGTTCTATTGTTTTAATTGCATAATCAGTATTAAACTTAAATGTAGATTGTTTATATAATTGTGAATCTTTAACTTTTGGTATAATCCAATTATTTAAGGTTTATTGTGCCTAATGATACATGATAATCATCAGTATTAATATGTGATGCAGTATTATCCATGCTAATGCTAATATTTTCTATACTACTACTATTAGAGGTTCCACTTGCAGACTACGACTACTATTTGATCGTTTAAATATTCCTTTCATACTGAAGTGGATTTCAAAAGAGACTATTGAAACGGGTCACACCAACCGGGTCCGGCCTTTTCACGGCTAATCCAACGGCTTCAGGTGAAGTCCAACGTTCAATAGTGTCTAAGGAAAAGCACTTGAGGATGAGGAATAATTAAAGGATAAATAATGTAATCTATAAGAGGGACGACTAATAGTAAAGATAGGATATGATATGTATGTATGTATGTATGGCTCTGATACCAATTTTATTCCCAGGTGTTATCTTCATCAATTTTCAATGCAATAATCTGAATCATAATCTTCACAGTATGCATGAATAATATCATGTATGGGATTTGCTAATGTATATTGATATAAGAGAAATGTAGAATAAATAGCAATAATTAAAAGATATGCAATTGATATTGCATAGTACGATCAAGGGATAAAAAGAGATTTAATAATAAAAACAGCTCTTGATTCATATTGAAAACTTACTTGATACACACTGATCTTGATACAGATTTGATACAAACTTGAACACTGATACACACTTGATACAGAAAACACTCTTATAAACAGGAATGATAGATGGAATAGGAAGATGAAAAGGATAGGGGATGATTGATTTGAGAAGGTTGATCGAAAAAGATAATCGGAGAGAGGAGGTAATGATCGGAAAAGGAAATGATCGGAGGTCGGAGAAGGTTATCGGACTTTTAGAGAGAGAGGCTCTGGTTTAGAGAGAGAAGGTCTGGATTGATTTCTGAGTCGTGGTTTGAAATGAAGAGGCAAAGGCTTTATATAGGCGAGAAAAGAGAGAGAAAAGACAATAATATCCTTGCTTTTTGTGAATAAAGAGTGAACAGTATACTAAACAGTAAAAGGAAGGGTAATATGGAAAATGATCTGATGATGACGATGACATAATATCTGACGTAATATGACATAATATCCTGATGCTGATATCTTGCTGACGTATGCTGATGTCACATCTGACGTATATCTTTGACTGTTGATTGAATTTGTGCTATTTCTTCTTCTGTGAGTTCCATTTGATATCCTTCATATGGATCTTGAGCATCATGATATTCTGAATTGTTGGATTTGATATGCTTGACATTCTTCTGAATCATCTGAGGATAATTGAGAAAGAACTTCAAGTAATTCTTCTTATAATCATCTCTTGATTTTGCTGAGGCTAATTTTGACTGAATTTGACTTTTTTGTGCAAGAAATTGAGGATGATGAATGATTTGTTGTTGGGCTTGATTAATGGCCGTGATGATATTTTCAAAGTTATAAACGGACCACCATTTGATATAAAATCTTTGGGAAAGGATTTTCAAATTTTTATAAGGTACAGTCAAGGAACGTAAATTCCAAGGCTGACCCCATTCTTTTGCAGATATGATTCTTCTAATTGTAAATTTTGAAAAACCAATTCTAGAAGGATCATATTTACAAGGAGTTTGTTCAAATTCAACTGATTTAGTATCCATTAATATATATTGATAAAATGCTTGTGTAAAGCAGGGATTCTTTGGAACATAATTCCAACCAGGGGTAATATTTGGGAAGCTGTCTGATATGGATCCTGAATGGTGATATATGGTTCTTCAATGATTGTAAATGCCTGATATAATCTTTGGCAATGATATTTTCTGTTGTGGTATGGAAGTAGGTGAAGATGATTGGATTTTTTGCTAAAAGTAGTTGTTGATATTTGGGTTGATGGAGGAGGTCTGGACCAGGGATACGAGGAGTAGGACCTCTTGGTGATGATATTTGACCAAGAACAGTGAAATTGTTTGATATTGGAATAGAAGGATAGTATTTGGAGAAGGATTTCGAAAGGAAATGGAGGAAAAGTATTGTCAGAAAGAAAGTCTTCATATGATATTTTCTTAGAGTTGGATGATGAAGAACTCATTTTCCCTGTAGGAATTCACGGGTTAAAAAATCAGGAATGGAATTGGAAGTTCCTTTAATATGTTCTATATCAAAATCAAAACAGATAATAAGCTTGCCATCTAGCAAATAGATGTTTGAAGCAAGATTTTTGACATCTTTTTCTAAAACTTCTTTTGCTGATTTACAATCAATACGTATTAAAAATTTTTGATTTCTAAAAAAACTCATCAGAATTTCAAAATATTATGATGATATATTTACATTTATACTGATTTTGCATTAGTTTATATTGATGATGTTCTTATATTCTCTAATTCTATTAAACAACATTGGTATCATTTACATAAATTTCATAAAATCATTGAACAAATGTTTAGTTGTATTGCTCGAAAAATCAAATTATTTCAAACTAAAGTAAGATTTCTTGGTCATATATATATCAAGGTACTATTACACCTTTTACTAGAGCAATAGAATTTGCAGATAAATTCCCTGATAAAATTACTGATAAACAACAATTACAACGATTCCTTGGTAGTCTCAATTATGTTGGTGAATTTTATAAAAACCTCAGATTAATATGTAAATCCTTATTTAATAGATTAAAAAAGAAACATTCACCATGGACAGATCATCATACAGTATAGTAAACAAATTAAAAAACATGTTAAACAATTACCATGTTTAGGAATAGCATTACCTTATGCATTCAAAATAGTAGAAACTGATACATCAAATATTAATGGATACTAAATC
This sequence comes from Morella rubra, assembly GCA_003952965.2. Taxonomy (NCBI): domain Eukaryota; kingdom Viridiplantae; phylum Streptophyta; class Magnoliopsida; order Fagales; family Myricaceae; genus Morella; species Morella rubra. Next base: position 194,844 of record RXIC02000051.1, on the reverse strand, counting down.
AGTTGAATTTGAACAAACTCCTTGTAAATATGATCCTTCTAGAATTGGTTTTTCAAAATTTACAATTAGAAGAATCATATCTGCAAAAGAATGGGGTCAGCCTTGGAATTTACGTTCCTTGACTGTACCTTATAAAAATTTGAAAATCCTTTCCCAAAGATTTTATATCAAATGGTGGTCCGTTTATAACTTTGAAAATATCATCACGGCCATTAATCAAGCCCAACAACAAATCATTCATCATCCTCAATTTCTTGCACAAAAAAGTCAAATCCAGTCAAAATTAGCCTCAGCAAAATCAAGAGATGATTATAAAAAAGAATTACTTGAAGTTCTTTCTCAATTATCGTCAGATGATTCAGAAGAATGTCAAGCAATATCAAATCCAACAATTACAGAATATCATGATGCTCAAGATCCATATGAAGGATATCAAATGGAACTCACAGAAGAAGAAATAGCACAAATTCAATTAACAGTCTAAAGATAGTACATCAGCATGTGACATCAGCAAATACGTCAGCACAGATATCAGCATGTGTCAGGATATTATGTCATCTTACGTCAGATATTATGTCAGCAATGACGTCAATCACCAGTCATTTTCCCATATTACCCTTCCTTTTACTGTTTAGTATACTGTTCACTCTTTATTCACAAAAAGCAAGGATATTATAGTCTTTTCTCTCTCTTTTCTCGCCTATATAAAGCCTTTGCCTCTTCATTTCAAACCACGACTCAGAAATCAATCCAGACCTTCTCTCTCTAAACCAGAGCCTCTCTCTCTAAAAGTCCGATAACCTTCTCCGACCTCCGATCATTTCCTTTTCCGATCATTACCTCCTCTCTCCGATTATCTTTTTCGATCAACCTTCTCAAATCAATCATCCCCTATCCTTTTCATCTTCCTATTCCATCTATCATTCCTGTTTATAAGAGTGTTTTCTGTATCAAGTGTGTATCAGTGTTCAAGTTTGTATCAAATCTGTATCAAGATCAGTGTGTATCAAGTAAGTTTTCAATATGAATCAAGAGCTGTTTTTATTATTAAATCTCTTTTTATCCCTTGATCGTACTATGCCAATATCAATTGCATATCTTTTAATTATTGCTATTTATTCTACATTTCTCTTATATCAATATACATTAGCAAATCCCATACATGATATTATTCATGCATACTGTGAAGATTATGATTCAGATTATTGCATTGAAAATGATGAAGATAACACCTGGGAATAAAATTGGTATCAGAGCCATACATACATACATTACATAGCATATCGCCTATCCTTTACTATTAGTCGTCCCTCTTATAGATTACATTACTTTTTATCCTTTAATTATTCCTTCATCCTCAAGTGTGCTTTTCCTTAGACACTATTGAACGTTGGACTTCACCTGAAGCCGTTGGATTAGCCGTGAGAAAGGCCGGACCCGGTTGGTGTGACCCGTTTCAATAGTCTCTTTTGAAATTCCACTTCAGTATGAAAGGAATATTTAAACGATCAAATAGTAGTCGTAGTCTGGCAAGTGGAACCTCTAATAGTAGTAGTATAGAAAATATTCATTAGCATGGATAATACTGCATCACATATTAATACTGATGATTATCATGTTTCATTAGGCACAAATAAACCTTTAAATAATTGGATTATACCAAAAGTTAAAGATTCACAATTATATAAACAATCTACTTTTAAGTTTAATACTGATTATGCAATTAAAACAATAGAACAACTTAATTCCAATAGGTAAAGAATATGAAATACTTTATTTATTAAATTCAAAATGATTCAACATCATATAAATCAAGGTTTTAAATATATGCATATGGGTCTTGTTCAAGTAGCAGTAACACCTTAACAAGACAAGGATTAAATGCATCTGTTTTATTATGTCTTCGTGATGGTAGACATAATCAATTTTCCAATTCTTTACTTGGAATAGTAGAATCATCCTTACATCAAGGACCAATATATTTTAATTGCTATCCCTGTTTTCCATTATCTTTAACTGATCCTACTATTTTACATTCTTTAATATTAAATATTAAATCAATGGGTCATGATATGATGGAAGGTGCTCAATACCTTGCTGTCGTATATAGACTCCATTATAAATTATGAAAACTACTCTTGATCCTAGATCAAAAGTAAACCTCATTCAGGAGAAACTTTACTTTTAACTACAAATAATGAATTTTCAAATATTACAATACCTCGTATGATAAAATGGGATGATATTATTTTACCAGATGATTGGAAATTACCATTAATAACACCACCTCCTAAAAAAGAAAATAAAGCTATTGAATATTTTACACAACATAATGATGGTTCTGTTACATTATCTTTTCAAAAAGATCAAAATCTTAATCGATCATTTTCTCGAAAATCATTTTCATCTTTTACTACCTTCATCTAGATTTAAATCAGTAAATTCCTATTTTTCTCCTTCACAAAGAAATTCCATTCAAATGACACCAATAGAAACCATTCACCAGAAACAATTTATACAGATACTAATTTACAATATCCTCGATATGAAATATCTTCTGATCCTTCACCTTCTGAACCTCCTATAAAACTTCACCTACACAATCAGAAATATTTACATTACAACGAAATAATACTATAAATGTATTACAAAAAGAATATCAAATTAATAAAAATTATTAAAGAAGATTTTGATGCTTTACATAACATGATAAAAAGTATGGTTTTTAACTACATATAATTAAAAGAACAAGCTTTAATAAGACAACAATATTATCAAACAATGCAAAATATACAACAAGACATATATTTTTTTCAATGGTTTGAAACATATATCTACATTAAATGTTATCACAAAACAAATACCATGGTTAACTACTAATAGTCAAAAAATATATGAATATTATCCTCCTAACAACTACTAAGTATTGATCATCAATCAAAACAATATTTTGCAACTCCATATAAAACCAATACTTTAAATAATAATGATAAAAATTTTGATAATATTATTCAACAAAATAATTATACTAATACATATTTACAACAATTAGGAAACATTTACATGAAATTAGAACAAAAAACCTCCTATCAATGATCAGTACGAAAACTACCCATTATTTTACCTCCAAATAATATTCCTAGATTAGAACTGAACATACTATTGCATTAGATAAATTAAATGATATGTTAAAAAAATTATCTTTAACTGAAAAACATCCTCCTCTAATTCAAAAGATAAAAAAGTAGCCTCATCCTCCTCACCTTCATTTAAACTTAATATATCAACCTTAAATAATATAGATAGAGAAGAAGAAAAAGATACAATATATGAAGAAGAAAGCAATGAAGAAAATGAAAATGATATAAAATTATTAGAACAACAATTTCAAAATTTTGATATAAATAAATACATCATAAAAAACAATCTTATTCAAAAAATATTATCATACAAATCAAAGAAATTATTATCCAAGACCTACACCTCCAGATGTACAATATGAAGAAAGACATTTATTATCTACTTCAGTTTTTCTGAACATAATGTATATGAATGGAATATAGATGGTATATCAGAATATGAAATATTAAATATTTGTCATGAAATGTTAATGTATGCATGTGTTTTACGAGGTAGTGATAATAAAACAGAAAGACAAATACTGATTGAATTATTGCCGGTTTTACTGGACAATTAAAAAATTGGTGGGATAGATATTTAACAGAAAGAAAGACAACAATATTACAGCATTGAAAGAGATAATGATAATAATCCTATATTAGGAACAGATGGTCATACAAAAAATGATTCATGACTTTATTATATACTATAACATTAAATTTTGTTGGTGATCCTACATTATATAGAGAAAGAGTATCTGATTTCTTTTAAATTTAAAATGTCCTACTTTAGCTGATTTTCGTTGGTATAAAGATTTATTTTTAACTAAAGTATTTTACGTAATGATTGTAATAAGCATATTGGAAAGAAAAATTTATAGCAGGATTACCTCTACCTTTGCACAAAAAGTAAAACAAAAACTTATGAATGAAAAGGTATATAATTATAATAGTTATACATATGGATCATTAATCAATTATTAATAAAACAGGTTTAAGTTATGTAATGATTTAAAATTAAAGAAAACTTTAGAATTAGATAAGAAAAATACACGAAAAGAATTAAAAGGATTTTGTGCTCAATATGGTTTTAACATAAATCCATTACCCCTTCTAAACAATATAAAAAATCAAATATAAGTATAAATACAAAAACCTTCTAAAAATAAATATTATAAATCTTATAATCAGGATAATAATATACAAAAACCAATAAATCATATAAATCTTATAAAAAACGAAAACCAAATCCACATAAATCATCCTCATTAGCTCCTGTTTGTTGGAAATGTGGTAAAACTGGACATTTTGCCGCTAAATGTTATGTAAAAAAGCCATTAAAAATTTAGATTTAACAGAAGAACAAAAACAACAAATAGCAAAAATTTTCTTATCAGAATCATATTATAATAGTGATAGTGAAACTACATCTTCATCTTCCTCATCAACTGAACATGTTAAATTATGTAATTGTTTAACTGATATTTGTACATGTGAAAAACAAATCAATATGTTATCACAATCTAATAAATTACTTTTAGATGCTATAGCACAAATATCAGATTCTCAAATTCAACAAGAATATTTAACTAAATATAAACAAATAAATAATGAACAAAAAATCAATAATACCAAAAGCCTATGATTTTAATGATATTCTAAAAAGATTTGAAAAAGACTCTAATAATATTACTTTAACTTCTTTACATAAAGAAATACAAATTCAAAAACAAGAAATTAAACAATTACAAAATACACAAACAAATCTCATTAATATTACTGAACATTATTAACTGAATTTGTTTTTTAAAAGCACAATCATCTCATAATACAGAATCATTATCTAATGATTTACCTTTATCTATTTTACCTTCTACATCTACTACATTAGAACCTTTTTTACAAATAATTGATCGAATTATTTTTCAAAAATGGCATGTTGAAATACTATACGTATTCATGATTATACTTTCAATACAATAGCATTATTAGACTCTGGTGCAGATTTAAATTGCATACAAGAAGGTTTAATTGATTCTAAATATTTTGAAAAAAAACTGAAAAATTATCACAAGCAGATGGACAAAAATTAATCTATTCATTATAAAATTCCAAATGCCATATATGTAAAGATGGATTTGTTTTAAAACTACTTTTGTTTTAGTAAAAAATTTATCATCTAAAGTTATATTAGGAAATCCTTTTCTTGCTTTATTATATCCTTTTATTGTTACAGAAAAAGGTATTACTTCTAAAATATTAGGACAAGATATTACTTTTCCTTTTTATTTTCCTCCTTTTACAAAAGATCTTCAAGCCTTAAAAAATGTTTCTATTCATAAAGAAATATATAAATTACAACAAGATAAATTATGTCGTAAAAAATTACATTTACAATTTTTACAAAAAGAAGTAATATATAAAACAATTGAAGAATCACTTCAATCACCTTCTTGTCAAAATGATATTAAAAACTTCCAATCAACTTTAGAAAAAACAGTTTGTTCAACTTTACCCGATGCTTTCTGGAATAGGAAAAAGCATATTATTCATTTACCTTATGAACCCAGATTTTTCTGAAAGAAATATACCTACAAAAGCAAGACTAATACAAATGAATCAGGAACAATTAGAATTTTGTAAACAAGAATTCAATTTATATATATATGTAATTGGAGCTCCCAATGTAAGAAGAAACATGAACACCAGCTGTAACGAAAAGGATTGAGAAATTATAATTTAATACGTTTAAAACCTTCAGATTTTAATATCTTTCTCGAATAAGGCATCAGATGATCCCCTGTAAAAGTGCCGGGGCCCATGACCCTAACCTTAATCCTAAGTCTATATTAACTATTAAAAATGTTTAATTTAATATAAACCTATAGAGAAAAATAAATAAAATCAAATTCAGTTTCAATGCTATCTATAGTTGATCTCTCTTAACTTATCTAGGTCATTGTAATTCTGTAAATTGGACAGGACAAAATGAGCTACAAATTAAAGAAAATAGCTCGAATCTATGCCTAGAGAAGCTGCTAATTTTGAAGACTGACCTAAAATTTCATTGTCGTTTGTTGGTTAGTTTTGGTTCAGTTATACGATTAAGTTCAAACGAACCCAACAATTATTTTATTCTTAGTTTTAGTTGTATTTATACTCTTAACCGCAGAAATACGGGACAAATTATGCAGAACACACCAACAAGAAGCACACCATAAGAAACTGACAAACCGTGCAGAGCACACCAGCAAGAAACTAATCCAGAGCAAACCATGGGGAAATCGAATAATTAATAGAGGAAGTAAAAAGTGGAGAGGTGAGAGGTGAGAGGTGAGATTACCAGTTGATTAATTCACTGTGAAAATCCTAAGTACTTGTGAATTTCTTAGTCTTTGGCTGTGCTTGAAATTGATATGTCTAGATTTGACTGGATAGAACAGCTTGTAAAAGGAGAAAATAGTGTCAGAGGAAGCACTGCAGGAAGTTTTCACTACGAGGCAAAGATTGTCTCGTATATATAGTGGCAAACAAATAAGAGAATGATTCTTTACTTCTCTTAAAAAAATTAAAAGGAAAACCACGATTCTGTACTTCCGTGTATTAGTGAAAAAAGAAATGGAATAATCCTTTACGCTCTTAAGAAACAAAAAAATTATGCTTGAAAGGAAAAAGCGAAGAATAATTCTGACGAAAGAGAGATTTTCCTTGTTTTAAAAATAAGGAAAACAAAAACAATCGTATTGCCCATTCACTAATTAAGTACGCAATTTTAAATAATTAATTAAGTCTGTATTTGGTTCGACCGAGCATGAGTCAATTCACATAGAAAACTTACCAAAAACACCAAACAAAAATAATATATCTAAGAAAGTCACAGTCCACCATAAAAAACAAGTAGCTTACCAGTCGAATTACCGTGAAAAAGGGTAGCAATAATGAAGCGCACCTTCCTTATAAGGAGCTTGGGGAGGGACGGACGGAGGGAGAGAGAGAGGGAGGGATATCAGAGAGGGAGATCACTCTCTGAGTGTCGGTATAGAGTTATGCCAAGGCTCTCGCAATTTTAAAGGTTGAGACTAGAAGGTCAGCATGATTAGGGCAAAAGGTAGTGGGATTAATAATGAGAACTACTTTAATAACTGGATTCCACTTTAACCAATATAGCAATTTCAAACTCGTGGCTCACGCTGTTTTTTTTTTTTTTGTTAATCAAAACGAACTTCATTACTTGGAATAACCCAGCACCAAGCTGGTTACAAAAAGCGGCCGGTTCCTGCCCACTGCTGCCCCTGTGGGGAAAGTAAAACGGAGTAGTCCTCAGGACTAATTTTAGAGACAGCTTAACGAGTCGAATGATGCGCCATCACGATGGGATTAAGAAAAAACTCGTGGTTCTCGTTGCATGCGCTTACAATTACAATAAAGGGGTGCTTGTCAAATTTTGATAATATTTTTGAAATTTTGAGAATTTTATTTTATTAAATTTATTGGGTTTGTAAAAAGTAAAATGTGTATGTGTAAAAATTAAAAATTTTAAAATATATTATTTATTAAAAATTTTGATACTCCAAAATATTAGAAAAATAACACCCTCAAAATATGACGTAGCTACTAGATACGACATCATTTAGTACGAGCCACTGGTTCCTGTATGCTGGTTATATATTGTCCCATTCGGATTCACTTTCAAGATATATATAGAGTAATGACTGCTGGAGAGCTATAACAGAGTGACTCAAGAGTATGACAGAGGTTCTCTGGAGAGACTTTAAAGTTTGGGAGCAAGAGTGAGGACAAGGCTCTCGTGACAAGTTTGGGAGCTGCTCCACAATTGGATGGCCGGGATGGATAAAGGAAGGAAAAAGAAGTACCTCATCATAACATCTGTCGTCCACTTGAAGTGATTACTGTTGCACATAATTTATCGTAAGAAAATAATTGCACGTGGTTCAAAATGGAATCCTAATATATAAGACCAAAAAAAAAAAAAACGCAGGGCATGCATAAACTTTAATGGGACTTAATGAAAGAAACAAAAAAACTTTAATATGAACGTTAAGATTGTGGTCTCCTTTGTTTTCTTAATATTTTGACGTATAAAAATTTTCAGTAAAATAAATATTTTTAAAATTTTTAAATTTTTACATATAAATGATTAATTTTTTATAAAATTTAATGAAATTTAATAAAATAAAAATTCTTAAAATTTCAAAACACTTTCTATCGTGAGGCCTTTTCTTTCAGTTTGCAGAAAATTACTTTCTCGACGTTCTGTTCCATGGCCTCTTTAATTCTTTTCCTGTCTGAAAAAAGGGCGACACTGAAGATAAGGCGATCCGACTTTTTATATTCTAATCTCTTATCCTAGACAGCCTCGTGAGAAATCCAAACCATTGGTTGGAAAACTCCACATCGGTAGGACTACGCATATTGGCCCAGTTTTACTCGAGCACAAAATAGACAAGGCTCTCAAGTGACTTGGTTTGTAAGTTCATCAACCCTTTCATCAGTTTTGATTAGGCACAAATTAGACAAGGGTCTCACGAGTCAAGACATAAATAATAGATAGATGAATAGGAAAGTAGGCAATTTTGTTTTGGGTGCAAAAGAGAATATTATTGCTTGCCTTTTTGCTCGTAATTTTTCACTATTAGTGGTGAGATTTTGTTTGTTGAAGGCGATCTTACCCTTCTCCTGTAAGAGAACGAAATAGTGTTCGAAAATAAATTGTGAAAAAAAAAAATGGGGAATGTTAATTTTCAAGGTGGAGGTCTAGTATTAATTTTGACTTTGTTGTTCAAAGCTGGCAAGGGCCAGTTGACCAAAAATACCCAGAAAATCAGTTTGGGATTTTCAAAAACACCACCAAAGGATGGAGCAATTAAGCCTTTTTTTTTTTTAGAAAAAGAAATTAAGCCCTTTTTGTTTAGCAAGCTATCCTATATGTGTGTAAATTATTCAATTTTTTCGAAAACCAGCAAAACAGACCGTTCACAAAATCTATTAAACATGATAAGACACGACGATGTGATGATTCTATTAAATATTAATCCAAGTTGACGCCTGCTGTAATTGGTATTAAATCTATTGATTAGCTGCTGATATTTTGGAACCATGTATAGCTACAAACGTGATTCTAGGAATCACTTATTTTCAGGAGCTTGATTCTAGCTCACTAGGATCACGCCGTGCTTTTGTATAGCCTAACTATATGCAGAAATTCTATCTGCAGCAATACTCTGTCACTATACTAAGCATCCTCTGTTAATTAAATATTCATCCTGATTTCATACAACTATCAAATCCTTTAATTGGCAGAAATGCTGGCGCATTATGTGTGGAGTCTGTGTGGTTAGGACGAGCGTTGGAAGGGAAATGGCGCGCGTGTCAACCTTCACCAGTCCACTGCTAGACATGCCAGGGTGTGATCCTCCTTATATCTTTCAAGAGTCCTAGCTACGAATTCAAATTATATCCAAGCTTTAGGTAAACTAAAAAATGTGTGGTATTTGCGACAACAGTGGTGGACTGGTGGGGTTTGTCGCAGGAAAGGAAGCAACGGCGTTACTTGTGATAACCTCTCCGAGTCCGCGAGACCAAACTATTTTATGAGAAACCAAACAGAAACACTGAATCAGGCATCAAACTATTTTTCCAGCATCTCAAAAACAGAACAAGTTAGCGAGATAATCTGCTAACTCCACAATATATACAAAAGGTGATTGCAATGAATTTCAATCTGCTTGGCTGTGCTTCCGATCAACATGTCCAGATTGTTTGGATTGAGGACTTGCGGGAGATACGTCAGTAATGGGGATTAAGAGAGACAAGACGAAGGAAGAATGAAAGAAGCAGAGCAGAAGAGGCAGAGAGAGGAAAGGGCCTCAACCGAAAGTAAGAGGTAAATTAATGGCACTGCCACACATATGACGTAGTTGATATAAGGTCATTTAGAACGAGCAATTGGTTCCTATATGCAACGTGGGACGTCCTTCACGGCTGGTATAATCCCATTCACTTTCAAGATAATATAGAGTAATAATGACTAATGGAGACTCCTCATCACTCAAATAATTTAATTTCTTTCCTCTTGCTCACTTTTCTTTGAGGTCCAACTTTGTAGTAGTTTTTTTTCTTCTTCTTATCATGATCTGATAGCTTTGGTTCATGTTATTTTGTTACGTTTTTCTAAAATAATCCAAGTTGGGTTTGGTGGGTTCTATTTGCTATTGATCTACTGTCGTTTGACCAAAAACAAAAAACAAAAACTTAGTATGAATCAAATCAAGTTGGGTTTGCTGAAATACTTTCCCTCTTTCTTTACGAATTTGTGATTAGATTTGATACTTTTATGTATAATGTTCTAAATGTTTGCTTTTACGTGTAAAGTGCCTTATCAAAATTTTAGTTTGTAGGATGGTAGGTTTTTTATTTTCAATTTTAAATTTTAAAACTAATTTTTAAGATATTAATTCTTATTTTGTGCCTATCTCTACTCGAATTTCCTGTTATAATAAAAGTAGAAAATTACAGTGATTCGTAACCTTTCACCTATATCATAAAGAATGTAACATGTGGTTGAAAATGAAATGGTGTGCCCACAAAACGACATAAATGAAGCCAATATATTTTTGCATCTTTCATCGACTAACACTGAATTTTGAAAACATCGCTTGAACAACAGAGGATGGAGCAATTAAGCCGTTTTTTTTTTAAGAAAAAGAAATTTAAGCGCTTTTTGGTATAAGCAAGCTACTATATGTATTCAATTATTCAATTTTTTCGAAAACCAGCAAAACAGACCGTTCACAAAATCTATTAAACATGATAAGACACGACGATGTGATGATTCTATTAAATATTAATCCAAGTTGACGCCTGCTGTAATTGGTATTAAATCTATTGATTAGCTGCTGATATTTTGGAACCGTGTATAGTCACTAACGTGATTCTAGGAATCACTTATTTTCTGTAATTGGTATTAAATCTATTGATTAGCTGCTGATATTTTGGAACCATGTATAGCTACAAACGTGATTCTAGGAATCACTTATTTTCAGGAGCTTGATTCTAGCTCACTAGGATTACGCCGTGCTTTTGTATAGCCTAACTATATGCAGAAATTCTATCTGCAGCAATACTCTGTCACTATACTAAGCATCCTCTGTTAATTAAATATTCATCCTGATTTCATACAACTATCAAATCCTTTAATTGGCAGAAATGCTGGCGCATTATGTGTGGAGTCTGTGTGGTTAGGACGAGCGTTGGAAGGGAAATGGCGCGCGTGTCAACCTTCACCAGTCCACTGCTAGACATGCCAGGGTGTGATCCTCCTTATATCTTTCAAGAGTCCTAGCTACGAATTCAAATTATATCCAAGCTTTAGGTAAACTAAAAAATGTGTGGTATTTGCGACAACAGTGGTGGACTGGTGGGGTTTGTCGCAGGAAAGGAAGCAACGGCGTTACTTGTGATAACCTCTCCGAGTCCGCGAGACCAAACTATTTTATGAGAAACCAAACAGAAACACTGAATCAGGCATCAAACTATTTTTCCAGCATCTCAAAAACAGAACAAGTTAGCGAGATAATCTGCTAACTCCACAATATATACAAAAGGTGATTGCAATGAATTTCAATCTGCTTGGCTGTGCTTCCGATCAACATGTCCAGATTGTTTGGATTGAGGACTTGCGGGAGATACGTCAGTAATGGGGATTAAGAGAGACAAGACGAAGGGAAAATGAAAGAAGCAAAGCTAAAGAGGCAGAGAGAGAGAAAGGGCAGGAGAGATGCTCACGAAGTAATGCTGGAGGTAAATTAATGGCACTGCCACACATATGACGTAGTTGATATAAGGTCATTTAGAACGAGCAATTGGTTCCTATATGCAACGTGGGACGTCCTTCACGGCTGGTATAATCCCATTCACTTTCAAGATAATATAGAGTAATAATGACTAATGGAGACTCCTCATCACTCAAATAATTTAATTTCTTTCCTCTTGCTCACTTTTCTTTGAGGTCCAACTTTGTAGTAGTTTTTTTTCTTCTTCTTATCATGATCTGATAGCTTTGGTTCATGTTATTTTGTTACGTTTTTCTAAAATAATCCAAGTTGGGTTTGGTGGGTTCTATTTGCTATTGATCTACTGTCGTTTGACCAAAAACAAAAAACAAAAACTTAGTATGAATCAAATCAAGTTGGGTTTGCTGAAATACTTTCCCTCTTTCTTTACGAATTTGTGATTAGATTTGATACTTTTATGTATAATGTTCTAAATGTTTGCTTTTACGTGTAAAGTGCCTTATCAAAATTTTAGTTTGTAGGATGGTAGGTTTTTTATTTTCAATTTTAAATTTTAAAACTAATTTTTAAGATATTAATTCTTATTTTGTGCCTATCTCTACTCGAATTTCCTGTTATAATAAAAGTAGAAAATTACAGTGATTCGTAACCTTTCACCTATATCATAAAGAATGTAACATGTGGTTGAAAATGAAATGGTGTGCCCCACAACAGGACATAAATGAAGCCGATATTTTTGCATCTACGCTTCATGGACTAACACTGTAATTTTGAACAACATCGGCTTTGGAACAACATCGTCAAGGATGACTTTGACAGTTCCTTGTCTCCCCCACTGGCCCGTGGTCCCCGAGAGTGCTTGATTATCATGCCAAGGGCTAAAAAGAAAAAAAGAAGTATGAGTATTGTTCCTTTTAAGGTAGGATTGTTCAAACTCCGTGTAGGCAACGGTTATCATTGGATAGGCTAATTTTCAAATATTGACTACCGTCACCATCACTGTTAAAGATAATTACCAGTTCTTAACAGTGGCAGTTTCAGTTAATTTATATTTATATTAAACAATTTTTTTTGGCATTTTATACATTTAAATCAATGTATTTTTTTTTCTTTTTGTCAATTAATCATATATTAATAAAATCTAAACTAATGACGTTAGTTTGTAATATTTGATCCCTTCAATTTTCTCTGTCTATATGTATACTAGCTAGCTAGTTAATTAAAATATGTTCTTCTGAATTATATATATACATTACAACTTTCCTTCTCAGCTACTTTGGATTATATTAGTGGCTTTTGGTGCTGCTCTTATTATTCAATCCTTAGCAGCCAACCTTGGGGTTACCACAGGCAAGTGTTGATATTCTGCTTTACTTGATCTCTGGGTTATTATTGAGATTGCTATCGTTGCGTGCGACATTCCTGAAGGTGTGGGTGCTCCTTACTTTGAAATCAAATACAGAGCAAAGAATGCAGAGGTGCTATAATATTCATGCAAATTAAAAGCAGCTAATAAAATATATTCTGCTGCTTAGCGATCCAACTATGTGAGGACTTCCATTGATTCGAAAAAATAAATAGAAGCTACTCACTAAGCTGTCTCAAATAACCAATGGGCGAGACATGTATTTCCCTTTATGATGAGTACTATAGTCTATTGGTGACTTCTAAGAAGATCTCTTACAAGTTTGATGGTTTTTTGCATGGTCTTATACCATGTGCTCTGTCACTTAAATGGTTCACAATGTTTGTCTATGATGTTCTGGCGACACAACATTGGGGTTCTATTTAATTGGAAGAGATTTTAGGCCTGCGTATTTTTATCAAACCTCTTTCATTTCTATCTTAGCTCTTCACAAATAACCATGTTACTTTTTTTTCCCGTTGAATAGTTATTGTGAAAAGACTTTGTTTTGTCTTTATTCTAGGTGTGTCTCGAACCCCCGGTTCTCCAGCCAACTCCTTTTAATAAATGGGAAGGGGATGCCTTTGTTTTTTTTCTTGAAAAAACAGAGTCACAAAACAGAATATTAAACGGAATACAACTAGAATTAAAAAAACCAGAATAACTGGACCGAGCAGCCCACTGCGCCAACTGGCGTGCTTGCTTCCCAATGTATCGACCAGGCTGACTGAGCTTTAAGCACCTCCCTAATGGATGGCACTAAGTCCTGAATCTTCCAACAGAGTTGCTGTGTCATGTCCGCCAGGTCCTCTCACAGAAGCTTTGAGTCCGTCTCGAAAATCACCTTCAACCAATGATTTGAAAGCGCAATCTCCATCGCTCCAGCTGCAGCCATAGCTTCTCCCAATAGAGGGACCATAGTCTTAACTTGCTCAATGTACACGATACAGAAAGAGTTAAAAGAGTCTCTACAAGAGACGGTTACGTACGATCGGATTAGATGTATGGTAATGTCAAAGTTGATCTTCATCTAATCATAACGTAAGAGAGAGAGAGGGGGCGGGGAAAGAAGGTTGCTGCTAAAATAAAATAAAAAATATTAAAATACTTGTATAGAGAAATTAAAATACTTCAATAAAAAGCTTTATTTCACTCTCAAGGAAAAACAAAATAGTTAACGTCCACGATAAGACTTTTTAACTTCTAAAATGTTACACCCAAATAAATTTTACATAATTCATCATAATAATATCCCATATAACTCTCAAATAATGGAAATATGACTAATTTATTTAATCCTTCAACTTTGTAAACACTAGAAGCCATAAAGTAATTTATTTGGCTAATGTGCTCTAGAAGTGGAGAACTGAGGATTTATTGTTTAGGTCTTGGGATGGACACAAGCATAGATGGCAATGAAGGTCGGCTCGAATGTAAGCAAAAAATACACAAAGGCAACAATTGCCGAAATTAATAACCACAGCTTGTTGCAATACTCGCGCTTGAAATCTGCCCACTTTCAATAGATGATAGAAGGCTTAGTTGAAACTGTTCGCGAATCTCACACCAGCACGGAACGAGAGCTAGGTCCTAATAACGGACAACCGGGGGAAACATCCATACCGGGAAGATACGCTAAGGAAGCCCGCATGCCGCAATTATTGATACTGGAAAGACATGACGAAGATGTTCATACTCAGCAACACGGCAGAGGCTCACATTCCCCACTTGGACGGAATGAAAGAACCAACAGAGTCAACGCTAGATTAGAAGAAGTCCTAGCAGAGTTGGGACGGATGAGACAAAAGGTGGACAAACCAGCGCCATCATCCTTGAAAAATATGATGCATCAAGTGGAGTCTCCATTCACTCCAAATATTATGGAGGTTCGATTACTCTCAAAATTTCGCATGCCAGTGGTTGACAAGTATACGGGAGCAACTGATCCACTCGATCACCTAGAAGGCTATCGTTCGCAGGTGGATTTACTGGATACTCAAGACGCAATCAAATGCAAGGCGTTCCCTACGACGCTAGCCGGATAAGCTCGCATATGGTTTAGCAGATTGAGACCGAATTCCATCTCAAACTTCAAGGAACTCAGTAAAGCCTTCGTCAGCCATTTCATAGCTAGTAAAAAAAGAAAAAACCGGCCATTCATCTTCTTTCCACTCGATAGAAGGAAGGCGAAAGTCTACGAGACTATATGGCGCGGTTCAACCAAGAAAAACTTAATGTGAAGATCCGGAAGACAAGGTGGTACTCACCACCATTGTAGCTGGTTTGGCCGACGGAAGGTTTTCTTTCTCCTAGGAAAGAAACCTCCTGAAACCTTCGAGGAATTCATGGAAAAAGCGTAAAAGTATATGAATGCTAAGGACATGATGACTGCTCGCCAGCAATAGATCATTGATCAAAGTGGAATATCAGCCAAAAGAAGAAAAGAAGGAGCTCCCACTAGGCATCCCATAATGGAAAAAGAACATAAGGTAGACTTGCGAACCGGACCGCGAACAGATTGCCCGAAACTGCAATTCACACCTCTTAACACGTCTCCAGGGAAAATCCTCATGGAAATCCGAAACGATCCCGAGATACGATGGCCCCCAAAAATGTAGTCCGGCCCAGATAGACGGGATGACAGGAAATTTTGTCGCTTTCATAATGATCACAGCCACAACACAGATGAATGCATACACCTAAAAAGACAGATAGAAGCCTTTATCCAACAATGACGCTTGCGACAATTCACTACAACCAGATTAGGGGAACCTTTCCGTAAAGAGCCAAGAACTCAGGAGCACCAACGCTTCAAACCCTATTGAAGAAACGAGAGATCGCCTCGGCAAAACCGAAACGAAGTTCTACGACAAAGGGAAACCCAGAGGAACAACGCTCGCCACCCAGAGCCATAGGCGAAATCAGGATCATTTCTGGAGGCATCGCAACAGGAGGGTCGTCTAAATCTTCGAGGAAAACCTACGCGAGGCGACTACTTGTCGCAAAAGTAAACAGCGGACCTCGACATCCGATGATAAAGGAAGAAAAACCCATCACGTTCACGCCAGAAGATATGGCAGGAATCGAATACCTATATGACGATGCCCTAGTGATCGACATTTTGATAAGAAATTACAAGATTAGGCGCATACTCATCGATACCGAAAGTTTCGCCGACATCTTGTACACCACAGCGTATGACCAAATGAAACTAGGGTGGCAGAAAACACTGAAGAAAAGAAAGATGCGACTGACGAAGTGTAGCCCTCTAGCCCTACCTGAAGAACTATGGTCCGAAGTGATAAGCAGGGTCATTCGTGACAACCCAAAAGAATGGAAAAGCCTCTGCCTAGTATCCAAACAATTTTATCAAGCAGCTTATGGACCGAAGGTCTATCAAAAATTGAGGATTGAAGATATACCACCTCCATACCCCCTGACCGAAGTGTGGAAAACTCTTTGCAACAAATGTTATGTGAGCAAAAACCCACATGAACTCTTTGTCCGAGGCAGCGAAAATATGCGTTGGACCACAACATTCGAAAAAGGACTTAAGGAAGTCCACACTTCGGTAAAGGGGGGAAATCCTAAGGCCAAATACCTTCTCGCCTTCGCCTATCACCATAAAGGAAGGAACTCGAGGCAAACCGCTGTAGACATAATTTCAGAGCTCTGATAGGAACTACGAGCAGAACAAATGGAGGTTGTGCGAAGAACAATCCTAGATTGGGTAATGACCAGATGAGGTCGAGTTGATGAACACAATATAGATTGAAGGACATGTTGAAATGTCCAAAAAAAACATCTTGTTACATCCCGAAGACAACTAAGATTCCAACCTTGTTCCCGGAATGGTGGGTTACCTATCGACACTACTTCTGCAACAGCTGCTATGCGAACAAAAAGTTTCGATATTGTAATATATATTTACGTTCCACAGGAGATGTAATCGAATGGGTAATTCCCCCTTGGACCGAGATGTAATCATTAATATAAATTCAGTTATGTCATGCATTAGCTTCTTCATCCGAAGCATAGCAAACATTCTCAACCCGATTCTGCAAATCCACTCGAGAATGGGGGGACTCTGATGGTGCCAATACTAAATCGCATCCAGCCCAAACCAATTTGGGCTGAAAAATATGATTACATCTTTCAAAAGCCCAACAGTTGCAACCAAACCTACGCCGCATATTTCCCAAATGAGAAAATAGCTACATATGCCGCGAACAGTTATCTAACAGCCCACGATAAGCCACAACACCACGTTTCACTATACCGTAGCAGATACGAATAACCGTGAAAAAATGTGAGGAGAGTATCACAGAGCACGACCTAACAGGGACAAGTAATGCTCGCTAAAATCCTAGCTAGAGGAAAAGAGGGGAACGTGGTAAAAACACTATAAAAAGATAAGCTAATGATGAGAAAAGGGGGGGTGATTTCGGTGTGAAAAATAACAAAACTCGAGTAAAAGGAGAAATTGATTTAAGCTTTGAAGGTTCCTTATCCCGGAATTCAGGGTTTTTTTAATTTACAAGGAAATAAACGGGAAGATCCAGCTGCATTTACTCTGACGTGTTGACCATAAATCAACTGATTTATCAGTTTGAGATAACTGATAAGTGATAGAGTATCAAAGCCAAGGCTCTTAAGTTGAAAACCTAACTCCATACCTCACTCAGGGCTTACTAATTAAAGAGAGTTTAGTCTAAGTGACAGGAAATGTTAGAAAATATGATTTAAATAAACACAACCCTAAAGATAGGGCCTAATTGATGGTATGTCTAAAATTTGGTGACTTAGAGGACCGAGGAAACAAGAGAAAACTGGAAAATTAGACAAAAGGGGGAAAAGAAAAAAAGCAAGAAGAAATATTAATGGAACTCTCAAAGTCAATGTGAGAAGTTGAAAATAACAGAAAAAGAGAGATTAATTAAATTGTCCTTATTCTTTAAAAATGCACTATTCCATTATATATATCTTGATTGTATTTCTGTTATTTACTGGTCGGACCTACAGAGAAATCTCAACCATGGGTTGGAAAGCCACGTACGCATATAATATATATATATTAGGCCAGGACCAGGCCGCCCAGTTTACGTAAAATAGGCTTTCATTCGCCTACCTCAAGAGTCGACACCCATACAAATAGCTCAAGCGGATAAAATTTCATTGGATGTGACATGAAATATAGCTTACCTTTTTGCCCTGAGATTTTTCACCAGCCAGTAACAAGTCGCAAGCGTTGAGGTTTTGTTTGTTGTAGACCATCCTATTCACTTTAGGGTGATTCATGAGGTCCTCCTCTATGTCCTCAAAAAGGGACTGGAGATGAAGAGCTGTGTTCCCATCGAGATCCTTCTTATTTAAAAGATTACTGAGAGATGAGTTATCCCGGATGATTGGCACTGCCCGGGATGAACACTTACCTGATATAGCAAAATGGAGTGCATTCCAACCTCTCTTATCAACTAATTCGCAACAATCCGGACAGCTTGATATAATATCTGCCATTAGGTCATCATGCCCGCAATAAGCTGCAATATGAAGAGCTATCCTTCCCTCTATGTCTCTCATGTACGCTATCTGTTCATCAAATTCGAGCAACAATTTTGTTGATGACTGACAATTAATACCCAAGTATGCCGCCAAGTGAAGCGGAGTCCAACCATTCTGATCTGCTTTCGTAATTTGAGCTCCGAGCTTTTCTAGAAGTTTGCTGACAATTTCTAAAAGAGAATAAATGTTTAGAAGTAATAAACAAGACCTATTATTTAGAAGGTAGAGAAGTCCTAGACAATGGCAATTGAATCTTGACATGACATGAGTATATATATATGTGTGTGTGTGTGTGTTTTTGCGCATATAAGTATCAACGATCAATCAAATTAGTAATCAGGCTACTTCCATAATATCGTTTTCATGAGTTGAGCACCACAAACGAATTAAAGGCAAATGCAAATCAAGGAAGATAATTTTTTAAGTACTCGAAATTCTGTTTCGGAATTTGTTTCCCTGTATGTGCATTTACCCGTGTTAGGATTTCATGAAACATCATTGTTAGAATGTTGAAAGAATAAATAGGTATTACCAGTTCCATCCCGAAGTACTGCAGCATGCAAAGCTGTTCTGCCAAGTGGCCCACCAAAAGCTGGTGATTGGCAGTTGTCTAGAACATCTGACACCAAATCTCGGAAATTTCTCTCGACAGCAATGTAAAGTGGAGTCTCACCAGCATCATTAGGAAAATAAGAGTAATTGGGATCTTCTTTGATCAACAGTGTTGCCACCTCAAGATGGTTGTGGCTCAAAGCCTCATGCAATGCAGTATCTTTCTCTTGGGTTGTCATCCAAATCATCTCTCTAGCTGCTTCACCCCTATCGGGATCTTGATAGAGATTTTTCGCACGTTCAATGAGGAATGACACTATCTCAATATGCCCATATCTTGCGGCAAGATGTAAAGGTGTTTCGTTTTTGGAATTGGTTTGCCACAGTAGTGATGGACACTCGTCCAGAATTTCTTTAATGAATATCGTTTTAGATTCTGATTCTGTAACGATCGTTGTGATGTAAATATGGAGGACTGTGTTCTTAGTTACAGTAAATAAGTGGTCAAGTGGCTTCTCGATATTTTTGAAAGCGTTGATTTTGCCTACCGCTGCAGCATTATAGAGAACACGAGTCATGCTGCTACTAGTCCCTGTTTGGTTTGGCTGACTGGCGTGACCAGATGTTGGATCTTCAATTGAACTGTGGGAATCCATTCTTTCTACTCTACAGAGTTCGTCCTATAAAATACAGTTCATGAACGTCCGACAGTTTCAACGTCTCACTCTATACTCGCGGCCTTCTACACTTGATGCTTGATCACTATGTAGCATGAGTTCATATCTCACATAAAAAAAACTAATACAGCAAATTTAAAGGACAAGAGCATCGAAAGAAATTTTGGACGTAATCCTTCTTTGTCTGGACATAAGACACTACAAGTTTTATTCATTCATTTAACAACCTCGGCTCGATCGTTTTAATCATTTAAATGAAATTCCTATCTCTAATCTTACGGCCAGTACAAGTCCTAATTCTATGGATTCTCCACGAACAACTTTGTTCTTTAATAATCCTATAACACTCTGAAGGCTTCACAAAAGTGATTGAATATGAGAGAAAACTAGTCAATTGAGTTCTGAATCTCTATGGAGTTTTTCTCTATCAAATGGAGGCTCTAGGAACTCAAGAATATCTTCTCTAGGATTTTAGGGAGGCCTCCAACAACTCTTTTGAAGTACTTCCAAAATAACAAATTTTTGAAGTGTCCCTATGAACACGCTCTTTATACAAAGGTGAATCAATATGGAGATATATTTTTCGTATGTTTGTATGTAATTACTTGATCTTTATAGGAAGTAATCCCACTATGTTTGAAGAATTCAAGAAAGTAATGGCTTAGGAATTTGAAATGACAAATATTGGTCTCATGTGCTTTTACCTTGGCATTGAAGTAATGTAAATGGAGGATGACATTTTCATTTCTCAAGAATGTTATGCTAAAGACATTCTCAAAAAGTTTAGTGTTATACTCTAATTAATATAGAATGTTATACTCTATATATATATATAGTCTCAGATTCCCTTCATATATTAAGTACTAATTTATGCTACATATCTCCTTATTTTAAAAACAAGGAAAGCAAAAACAATCGTATTTCTCATTCAGTCTACATTTGGCTCGAGCTAGCACAACTCAATTCACATAGAAAACTTACCAAGAACACCATACAGGAAATAATAAATCGAAGGAAGTCACAGTCCACAATCTATAGCTTACCAGTCGAATCACCGTGAAAAAGGGTAGCAATAATGAAGCGCGCCTTCCTCAGTTGTGGAAAGGAGCCTGGGGGGGAGGGAGGGATATCAGAGAGGGGAAAAGGCTGGGAGATTTACGCTTTTAGTGTCGGTAGAGTACTGAGGCCAAGGCTCTCGCAATTTTGAAGGGGGCTGGATTAAAACCAGCTGCCACTTGAAGCAATTATTGTTTCACCAGATAATTCTAGCTGTTTCCAACTCGTGGTTCACGCTGATTAGAAGAAAAAGAATTCGTGGTTCACTTTGGAATCAAACAAATTTAGAAAAGGAAAAGTGCATTCAAATAAATGCCAGCCCGGCCTCTTATGTGAACAATAAACTACACAACATTTGTATGGATATAAGAAACAAGAAGTTGTACTTAATTGTTCCAATATTGGCGTCTCACTTTTCAGTTTAAGCAGATAGGGAAAAAGGCTGGGAGAGGTGCTCACTGAATGACGGCTGAAAGACTACTGAGGCCAAGGCTCTCCAAATTTTGAAGGTTGGTACTAGAAGCTCTGCGATTGGTCGTCGATATAATAATTGTTTGACCTATATAATAATTAGAGAAAAATAATGTCGTTAAAGATAGAAGAATAATTCATTGCTTTTCTTACG
This sequence comes from Morella rubra, assembly GCA_003952965.2. Lineage (NCBI taxonomy): Eukaryota > Viridiplantae > Streptophyta > Magnoliopsida > Fagales > Myricaceae > Morella > Morella rubra. Next base: position 173,035 of record RXIC02000051.1, on the reverse strand, counting down.
AAAAGTTAAAAAAAAAAAAAAAAACTATATTTTAAGAAAAAGAAATGGAATACCCCTTTGCTTCTCCTGAGAAAAAAGAAATTACGCTCAAAAGGAGATGTACTCACTGATTGACGGAAGAGTGAGGCCAAGGCTCTTCCACTTGAAGCAATTTTTTTTTCACCAGATCTTACGCTGATTAGAAAACGTTGCGCTTATATTACACAATACATGAATGACTTAGGTCCGAGAGACATGAGCGACTGGGAGAGAGGGAGGTGAATGCAGAAACGACAATTACTTTTTAGTTCTTTTTTTAACTCTTAAAGGTAAGACTAGTTACTCGTCTAGTCTTAAACTAACTGAGACAACGTTTTGGTCCAGATTTACTTTCTGTTTTTTCCAAGCTAGGCCCAGTTTTGCCGAAAACACAAGGCATATATGGAGAAACAGTAGCAGCATACGTGGAGCGCATCAGCGCAATTGTGAATGGTCCTATGGATCCCTCATTCCCCTGATAAGAAGCAGCAGGGACAGCCTCACGGAGAACGGAAAGAATAGTGGATGAAAGAAAAGTTCTTTTTTAAAGTTAGCTCCGAGAGATTCCAGAAAATTGAAAAGCAATTCTTTGCTTCTATTCGGAAAAGTTAAAAAAAGAAAAATAATAATAACTCTTTATTTCACTTCATAAAAAAAATTATTTTTTTTAAAAAAAAAAAGAATAATCTTTAGAAAAAGTACACGAGTAATAATTTCATTTTATCTTTTGCCACCTTTACCCTTGTCCATCATTTATAGTTGGTACCGGCCTTACCTTTGTCGTGAACCTTTAATTTAACAGACTCATTAAATACAATTAATTATAATTATATAATTAATGTCATAAAATATCTTGCTGTCAACATGTGTATCCTCAATTGCAAGAGAAGAGAGAAAGCCCACACACTGGCCTCTTAAATAATATAGACTCAAAAATAATCAATTCATATGTCGCATGGTCTTTGATAAGGCCCATGTATTAACTACGGTCTGTGGACTTTGATGAACAAAAAGACCGAATAGATCCACCAACTAATTAAAAGGACCTTGAGGCCTTATGTGCCTGTCAACTATTTTCTAGGAATAAAAGAAAAAAAGACTGGACCCACTGGCCACTTATACTTACGTGTATTACTTGCCGCTGATTATAGACAAATGTGGGCCTACACGGTTCTTACAACGCCCCTTCAAATCATGCTGCAGTATCATGTGGCAATACATGCTTATTATATATAGAGTTCACACAACCCAAAGCGTCATAAGTGTGCATTTGAGATTAATGGATATTGTCGGTCCTTGGAACAAATAGTTTTAAAATAACCACGGAAGCGCAACAGGGGCCCATCTTGCAGGATCGTTGGCGTTTGGTAGTTATTAAGCACATTTGTTGGCCGTTCGTTTATAAAGGAAAATTTTTTACTTTAAACATTCGGCCCCAGTCATAGATGCGAATCAAGACAAGAATGTCACTCAAGTCCGAGGAGTAATAAATCCCGCGAGCACACACGAATTAACACTTTATAAAAAATAAAAAAAAGTTGCACCCAATACTTTGTCTATGAAATTAAGTCAAAAAGAAATTAAAATACTTCAACAAAAGCTTAAGCTTTATTCCACTCACTTCAAAAAAAAAAAATACAAGGTTACATGAATATTTATAATCCACGATGAGATTACTTTCTAACTTTTAAATGTAACACTCAAATAAATCTCACATAACATCATATATATAAATCTCATGTAATTCTCACACATAATAAACATATATGAAAGGGCTTTAACCCTTCAACTTTGTAACATGTAAGAACGCCAAAAGACATCACCTTCCCATTTAAGTAATTTATTTGGCTATTTGGCCTGGAGGTGGCGAACTGAGGATTTATTGTTTACTTTTTGGGATGGACATAAGCATAGATGGCGATAAAGGTTTGTCCAAATGTAAGCAGTAAGTACACCAAGGCAACAAATGCAGAAATTAGTAACCATGGCTTGTTGCAATACTCGCGCTTGAAGTCTGCCCACTTCCAACGGATCCCACTCCTGTAGTGTGCATTAATTTCATTGAACATTTTGGACAAGTTATCAAAATCTTCTTGTTGGGATACGTATGAGTTATCAAAGCCAAACAGCAAGTCCTTGCCCAAAGCGTTGATGTATGTAGCAAGCTTCTCATCGGTCTCGAATGAATGTTCAATCACTTTGCGTTCGTAAAGGAGATCAACATCCTCTTTGGTGTTCAAAAGGAAGTCCAAGAAAGCAGTGTACCTCATAAAGTACTTGGGGATATCTGGTTGGCTTTGCTCAAATGCCACACAGTTCACCAAGAAAGAGCTCACAATGTCGTCGATGGTTATGTTAGGCATATGAAAAGCACCTTTCTTGAATTTCACCACCAATAAGCTTTCTGTGTGGCTTGGCTTGACTTCAATTGTAGCACGAAAGAGCTTTGAGACACAAGGAATACTGGTGCATCTGTTGCCCGGATTGACCCAGCCATTTCCTACACATAAGAGCCTCAAGAAACAGGGAATATTATCCATTGGCAATTTTTGAAAGGGGGTTGTAAAACTTGACCGAATCAAGTCCAATAAATGCAAGGGCAATTTCTTGCCATTCTCATAAGGGTGCCACTTTTCGGCATCATAAGGTCTTCGCATTACCTTATTAAAGAATTGCAGAGAGAGATTGATCAAGATCTCTTCGCTGCCCTTTCTCAAATTTTCGGTAAGGGAAGTCGTAAATAACTTAGTCAGAACAACAAATGGGATCTGATTCTCAAGCAGCAGAAGGTCCTTGTAGAGAGCGGATGATGCCCACAACTTCCTTTGGATAAGGTCTTCTGATTCGAATGGTTTCCAAGAACAAAACCTAAGAAACAACTCGAGTATAAAACAACCATCACGAATCATCATTACGACAAACTCATCAGTGCTGATGGACCCCACTCCTTCAAAATAACATTTTCTGGCCTCCGCTTCAATTTCTGTTATGCCGCGAATGTACACGTTCAAGTCTAAGCTGTTACATTCAGCAGCGTCGTTGGAAGAGTGGTGAAAAGCGTGAATGAGGTAGTGGAAGCGGATGGTCCACGGGATGTACGACGCCCCTTCCATGGCCTGCGTAACGATTTTAGACATATATTCTTGCGAAAGGAGCTGACGTACCGAATTTTGTGATCATCCATCACCTTGAGATTATCATGTCTATTGTTGTGATAAGGTCCGATGGAGACGATCTGGGGCTCATGATACTTAGTGCCAATTTTATCAATGAGCTCACGAGGGAGCTTGAAGATGCAAGTTCCTCCAACAGGTTCTTTTGGTGACTCTATCTCCAAGGTAGTTTCTTCGCTTTTTGTTGTTGTGAGTACTCATCGGTCTTTTTTATCGGCTCAGCCAGGAAATCGACCTTCTCATCCTTTGGAGCCTCAACTTGTAAAGTATCGTTCTTTGCTTTGTCTTGATTCAGTCATCGTGCAACTTCGTTTAGGGTTTTCTGCACTTAATGCGTAAATTATGCTTCATTGATCATGGCCAACAAAGAAAAAAATAGTAACATCTCATCACTTTGATGATTGCTGTAATGACCCCAGTCTGTGAATAGACAAGTGTCTACTGTATAGTGTCTCAGATTCTCTTTGGATATTAGTGACTAATTAATGCTAAATTTCTCCTTATTTTAAAAACAAAGAAAACAAAAACAATCTTATTACCCATTCACTAAGTGCGCAATGCAATAATTAATTAAGCTTGCATTTAGCTCGAGCGTGAGTCAATTCAAAAAGAAAACTTACAAAGAACACCAAACAAAAATAATAAATCTAAGGAGCCACAGTGCGTCATCTAAAACAAGTAACTTACAAGTCGACGAATCACCGTGAAAAAGTGTATTGCAATAATGAAGCACGACTTCCTCAATGGTGCTTCATATCGAAATGTCAGATTCTTCAGATTGAGCCGCTTGTGGGAGAGAAATGGTAATGAGTACACGAAGAAGGTTCTTAGAAGAAAAACAAAAACAAAAAACAGGACTACACCGATGAGGAAAAATGTGGAAAGGAGCTAGCGGAGGAAGAGAAAGATAGAGGGTGCATGGGATATCAGAGAGGGGGAGAAGGCTGGGATCATGTGTACTCACTGAGTGACGGGAGTGGGCTTAATAAAGAGAACTACTTTAATAACCGGCTTCCACTTGAAGCAATTATTGTTTCACCAGATCTAGTTGTTTCCAACTCCTGGTTCACGCTGATTAGAAGAAAAAAAAAAACTCGTGGTTCACGTTACGCTTATATTACAAAATACATGAGTGACTGAGATCTAAGAGACATGAGCGACTGCGAGTGAGAGGTGGATAAGCAAATTACAATTCCTTGCGTCTCTTGCGAAAGGTTTGAAAAAAAAAAAAAAGAATAAAAAATATACTTTAGTATTGAAAAAAAAAAGAATAACTTTTTACTTTACTTGAAGAATAATTGATCTTAACGTGTGAGAGAGTACTATAAATAGCTATTTCTCTTTATTATTTCACATATTTACACTTCTTTGTCCATTAATCTTTGTATTTGTTTTCCTTTAATGTCTGACTTGCAAAATGATACTCAGTACTTTAATGTCTGACTTGCCTATGAACTATGCTGAAAATCGTAACAGACCTGTCCAATATACTTTGTATAGCATTTTCTTAATGAGATCTGCTGTACATGTGTTTCAGGAGCTATCATTTTTCAGGGATATCATTGAAGAATTTATGGTCGACTTGCAGTTGACATTTATTTTTTTATTTTATCTTGTGAAGAGATCCAGTTCTTGCACTTGATTTTAACATTAAAGACATTCTAGTACTCGTGATTAGCGCATTAGTGAATGTCCTATTAATTCAACCTATGATTTTTGCATTATCAAATAATTTGAATCGTATAATTATATTTTTTTATACTAGCATATAGTTCTGGGAATGGATAAGTAAAGGTGTGGTATTGTATAGAACATGTCCGTATTAACTACGTAAGAGTCTACTATCCAAATACGCACAGATATCAATCGACGAAAAAGGCTTTATTCAAACATTAATATTCTACGTAGACTACTTTATAACGAAAAATTCCAATTTGAGATTTCAAAATACCACAAAGATCAATTAAGCCTTCGACAAAAGTTAATGAACAAAACATCAAAAAACACACGTATTCCAATACAACATTTTATTACCTTTTTTACACACATCAATCCATTTTAACAACCTCTGCACGCATGTCAATACAATTTTAATATCACCTAAATATTCATAATTTTATTAGAATCCTACAAATTTCTTCTAAATGAACATCCCTAAATTTACATTTGGCTCAAGTAAAAGTAAATTTACTCATTAAAAGAAACAAAATACATTTGACAAATTAACCTTACTACATTGACATGGAGATGTCCACAAAAACAACCTCTGTTTAGCTGGGAGCCAGTTGTTGGCTGTTGCCGAAGTTTGGATATAAAATGAATTTGGCACTGTTCCAGAAGTTGCCATAGCATCATCATCAATTGCGACTCTGACACATCTTTTGTCTGTTCACCCCAATCATTTAAGAGGAGCTGCACATGGCGTCAACGACTCTATCGACCATACGTATTACTGAGATAGGAGCAAAATTTTAGTATAATTTTAAAGTAATTAGGAATCGGTAAAAAATAAAACCGGATGAAAAAATTAGTGAAAAGATAAAAAAAAAAATGAATTAAAAAATTTAAAAAAAGTGAAGAGAAAAAGACTCAATAATAATAAAATTTTAATTCGTCACACGTCATATAACTCTTAAAATATTGAAATATGATTACTGGTAAACTCGATTTTTCTCTATTTAAAATATTATTATAAAAAAATATGAAGATAAATATTTAATTTTCGTTCAGTCTATTTCCGAAGATGACGCAAAGCCAACCTCCGACGCACGAAAGGAACCTTTCCCATCACGATGATCAATGAGATTCTGCACTATGTTCTTAGACTTTTAGACTGGTGATGAAGAGGCCGGGTCTTGCCAGGCCCATCGACATCCTTCTAATACCGCAATTGGGCAAGGGGTACAAGGAAAAAAGAACAACCTCATGACATCACCTGTCATCCACTTCTATTGTAACATATTTTACAACAGTTAGATTGAAGCCTTAAAAGGGTATCGAAGTTCAACTACACAATAGCTTTTGAACGCACTTCAAAATTTTACCTAATAAAAATAATTATAAAATATTTTTTCTAATTAAATTAATTTAATTCTAGCTATGATAATTATAAAAAATTTATTCAATCATCTTTTATTTTAATTTTTTTTTTTTTAATTTTTATATTTTAAATTTTTAACCTCCACAAAATTTTAATCACACAAATATTAAGGAAGTTCAAATTGACTCAAACTCCAATTATAACCCATCTAGACTAATCGAATTGGAGCAAAGGCCGAATAAAATCTTTGTTTAAAATAAAAATAAATAAAAAATAAGACTACACAACTTGATAACCATCACCATAATTGCGTGGTTAAGGCCATATATAGAACTTTCTAACACACAAGTATATGTATAAAAAGTTTGAACGTGGGTTGGAAAGCCGTGTAGAAAAGGAGCATGTGCTTGAAAATGAAAAGCTCTGAAAAAATCTCACCTGCAGATCGAGTAAAAAAAAACAGATGCAGAATATGATAACATAAGTATAGTAGTACTTAAACCTTCGATCAAAGATAATTAGTTCTTAGACCCAAAAAAAAAAAAAAACCGACGAACCACGCCACTTGTTTATCATGTACGTCTACCAAAGTGAGCAAAAAGGGCCTGATTGTCATTTTTTGACGCGCGTGTAAAAGGCTCACGCCAAGTCCACCATGTTCCATATCAATTGCAGAGCCTGGACGTTGATTGTCTCCTCCTTCGAACCTTCCAGGTAACGTAATAACAGCTGCAAAGATTATAGTTGTAATAAGTGTAGCCATAACTAAATGGGCTTAGGCCACATTTTCCGCCTTTTTAATCTTTTCCTTCTCTTTCTTGTCATACTTTTGCACGATATCTCCGCATTCTCATCATTTTCTTCTTCTTAATGTCCTTTTCGTTTTTTTCTATCTCGTTGTATTCTCAAATGGCCAACGTTCTATAATAAAACTGGGATCCCCAAATAAACTAGCAATATAATTTTCCTGTGCAACATTTATTGTGCTAAATTGTGAGTATAGAAATATCATACAATCTCAAATGAATCAGAAGCTTTTTTCCCCTACCTATATATCATTATAAAAACGGTGTGTTTTATTTTACCCACCAAATAAAAACATCTATACAGAACAAGAAAATCACAAGTCAACAATTATTGTACTTATAAGCACAATGACAATCATGATACGAGATATTGAATAGTATTAAAGGTTTTATCGAAGATCAAATTGAACTACAAGGATTTTCACAAGACATAATTAAAACCTTCCACATGATATAAAACCTAAGATCATACTTTAAATTATTTTAAATTTTATACCCAAAACTTTTGTACGTGGGTTTGTGGTTTCATCTTCGCACCACTATTTCTTCAAATTGAAGATATAACCCTAAAGGGCAAATTAAATCCCAAGAAACCGAAATTTCTTCAAAACGACAATCCCTTTTTAGTTCTTCTTTTTTAACTCTTAAAGGTAATTAGCCTAGATATGACCATTGACATCCTGATTTATCTACGCACTCAGCTTTACCGCTCAGCTTTCGACATAAAACTAGACTATGTATAACTGAGACAACGTTTTGAGCCATGACCACACCCCTTGTTTTTCTAAGCCGAATCCAGTTTTACTGTTCTCTTACGCTAGTCCAGATTCACTTTCCTTTTTTCTTGCAAAGGCCCAGTTTTACTCTAAACAAGAATGTTTGCATTTAGGAGTTTTTAGGAAATTTTGGTGATGTTGTGACTATTGAATTAGATTAGATCTAGTTCTATTGGTTTTTATGAAAAATTAGTGAAATTTTTTATTTATGTTTGAAGATGTTGAAATTTTTTTGAATTTTATGAAAATTAGTAAAAAAGTAAAGAGAAATGATTTGAGTAAATTTTTATGTTTATTGTGATGTAAAGAGATGATTTGATAAGGGGAGAGAGATGATTTTGAAGTTTTTTTTTTAAAATTTTAAAATTAAAATAAAAAGAGAAAGGAAATTATCTTTAGCCTCTTATTTGTTGCGTGAAAGTCAAAAAAGTTAAAAATTTTGAACCAAGATTCTTGTTTGCATCTAAAAACTCTAAATCTGCCTCAAAATATCTCAAAACTTTTACTGCAGAAACTTTTTGTTGTCGGAATGGACCATCAACGTTATTCAACTGGGTCCGTTGGAAAAACAAGAGTTTGCAGGTATATATATATATATATATATATATATATATATATATATATGTTTACCTAAATAAGCGTATCAATGACTGCATGACTGCCACTTAATATTTCCCAGAAAAAAAAAGTAATATTCTTTTAGGAGGAAGAGAAAATATTAATGCTTACCTTTGCGGCCAGTTTCAGTCTTGCACCAGATAAAGCGCAGTCGTAAGCAGTGAGGTTTTGTTTGTTGAGGGCCATCTTATCAACTCTACTGTGATCAATGAAATTCTCCTTGATGTCTTCCATATTGAATTGGTGATGAAGAGGTGTGTTCCCGTCAAAATCCTTCTCATACAATAGCTTGCTCAGTGACGGATTTTTAAGGACCGCCTTCATATTCTCCTTTGTAGCCCAAGGGCTCTCTATAATAAAATGAAGCACATTCCGGCCTCTCTTATCAACCAGTTCACAACAATCCGGACAACTTGATATAATCAGGAGCATCGCTGACAAGTTGCCACCATAAGCTGCAGCATGAAGAGCTGTCCTACCCTTTGCATCTTTCATGTATGCTACTTGTCTATCAGATTCCAGTAGTAGCTTTACTGATTCATCGCTCCCTCGGCAAGTAGCCAAGTGAAGCGGAGTCCAACCATTTTGGTCTGCTTGTTTAGGTAGAGCTCCGAATCTTTGTAAAAGTTTTTGGATCATTTCTAAAATAATTTAAATATAAACATGTAATTATTATCTAGAAAGCATTCGAGGAGTGTAAACTAATATATATAAGAAAGCATTATATGATAAGGATAATCCAACTTTCTAGATTTGACTTATGAACCAATATTCGTGGCATTGGTAGCTAATTAGTTTCATCATAAGATATCTTCTTCATAAATTGATCAATTCCAAAAGTGAATGAAGAGGCAACATTTCTATTTACTTAATATGGCCTCAATTTACTTAATAAATTGGACTAACTAATTTGTTTGTGGCCTAAATGTTATTTTGATTATATAGTTGCACTTTCGTTTTAGTGAAAGAAGTATACAAATTAACATGCGCACGAGATTGTCGAAAAAATAAATAGGCATTACGTATGTACCAGTATCCTTCTGAGTAACTGCAGCGTGCAAAGCTGTTCTACAAGAGGACCACCACAAGCTTTTAATTCACGGGTGCTTTGAATTATCTGAATGCCACAAGTCGAAACTTTCTCTTGATGCAATGTAAAGTGGAGTCTCACCGTAATAGTTAGAAAATTTTGACAAACTTGGGTCATCATTGGTCAGTTGTTTCACCACCTCAAGGTGATCAAAGCGCGCAGCTTCATGCAAGGCCGTGTTCTTCTCTTTGTCATCATCCTAACCATCTTCATATGCGCTTTAGTTCCACTTTCGAGGTCTTGAGAGAGAGTGTCTGCTCGTTGAATCAGGAATTTTGTTATTCCAATATGCCCATACCTTGCCGCAAGATGTAATGGGGTTTCGTTATTCGTATTGGTTTGCCATAATAGTGAAGGACACATATTGAGAAGCATCTTCTACAAACTTCGTCGTTGTTTCTGATTCTTGATCGAGGCAGATGAGGTAAATATGGAGGACTGTGTTCTTGCTTGGGGTTTGTAGGGAGTTGAGAGGCTGCTTGGTATTTTTGAAAACCTCGCTGTCACCTTTAGCTGCAGCATTATACAAAATCGGATCCATGCAAGCTGGGACCAAACAACAGGGATTTACTTTTATACCGTGACCAAGCATATTTCAACATTAGCATCTCAATCTTGCGTACTTTAAATAAATAATCCTCTTGGTCCAAAGTGTGTTGCATACAGTTCGAATGATCCTAATAGTACCATATTCTTAATTTTTAGTTTAATTTTTTCTTGGAGAGTATCTGTGTGAATGTAGACTTGCGCACAATATATAATTGACTTGTGATCATTAACCACATTGTAATAAATAATCCGAAAAATTATTTAGTTGTCAACACTTTCTTATATTTGTAGTCATGACTGTTAAAGGATATGGAAACCAATTAAAGAGCAGCACTCTATCCAAAACAAGCATCACATTCCCTACATGAAATCTCAGTCCCCAAATAAATCTTAACACCTTCATGTACCCTAAACGCATGTCAAATTCTTTTGCCAAAACTCCAAAACTATACACCAAAATGAATAATGATAAGAAGAGAAAGTCTCAAATGTCCAAGGGGAAAACAAATAAATGGAGGAAAATTGAGTAAAAGAGGAGAGAAGGTGAGACTACCAGTTGAATCTGCTGTAAAAGGTGTCCGTATTATAGTGAATTGCATTGCCCTTGATTGTGTTTGAGGTTGATATGTCTAGATTGTCTAGATGGAATAGTTTGTATGGAGAGGAGAGAGTGTCATAGGAGTAGGGTGGGAGGGGGTCATGGAAGAATTGGTTAGTTCTCTTGGAGAAAAATAATATATAGTTAAAGATAGAAGAATAATTCTTTACTTCTTTTATGAAAAGTCAAAAAAGAAAAAAGAAAAAAATAATTCTTTACTTTACTTTAGTATTGAAATAATAATGGAATAAGCCTTTACTTCTCTTGAGAAAAAGAAATTATGCTCAGAAGAAATAATGAAGGAACAATTCTTTACTTCTCTTTTAAAGAGAAAGGACGATAAGTAGTTATTTGTCTTTATTATTTCTCACATTTACACTTCTTTGTCCAAGATTTAAGGTTCATAAATAAATGAGAGGTGCTTGATCGATCCACAGGAATCATTTTTTTTTATCTGTATACTTTTCTCTGTATATTTTATTTTCGATTCCTTTTTCAATCAAGGATATTGATTATGATGCTAGTCTAAATCAAGGAATTTGATAATGACATACGAAAGAATTGTTCTGTGGAACAAAAACAGAAAACAATAGTTTAAGAGAAAAAGCCAGAGAGCGAGCAGGTAGCGAATTGATAAAATCATGAGCATAATGAAAAAAAAATGTCTATATCTACATTCTAATCTTTCTTGAAATCAAGTTTTTCCTCTTAGTAAATATTTTTTTCCCTTTTTTTGCCACCAAATTAGCTTTAATGGTTTTCTTTTTTGCATGCTTTTTTCTTAATAGCACCTTTTTTCTGAACATTCAATTTTGTGTGACTTCTCCATACTTTCTTTCTTTTTTTGGTTGTAACGAGACATTTTATAGATAAAACAAAACCAACCAAACCAACTACAAAGGACTCAAACTCAAGACAGGAAGGCATTTTATCATCCCGAGAAGGTGCAACCTCAGGACAAATCCCGGAGAATAGTGATGGCGTCACTAATAAGAGAAGCAATCCGCCAAGGGACCGTGGAAGGTCCGGAAGACCAGCAGTTAAGAAACTCAGTGACAACATCAGAGTTCCCTGCTAGAAATAGGTTGGAAATGTTGGCCTCACGAGCCTTCGAGAGAGCCAGTAAAGCAGCCTCCGCCGCTCCCATAAGCGGAGCAACAACGACCGATCGCTGAGTCCAAGCCTTCAAAATGTCGCCAGAAGAATCAAACAAAACTGTAGAGGCCATAGAGAAATTTGACCGCATCGCTACAGCAAAGGACATTCGATGATATCTGCCGGGCTGAAAGCATGAAGAGGGGATAGACCGACGCAAAGAAGGAAGACGTTCCCAAGCAGTTGCATGCTCGCGGAAGCAATGTAAAATCTGCTGAAGCACACTAAAAGGCGTTGTTTTAAATTTGTCATGAACAATTCTATTGCGTGCCACCCAAATTAAGTCCAGGGTGATGGCCGCAAACAGCTGAAAATCCTGTACCGAGGAGGCAGGCAGCCCAAGAAAACTACAAGGATCGAGGATAATCTGAACCCAGCGATGAGGGTTGTCAGAAACGAAAGACTCCACGCTCAAAGACCAGGGGGATAACCTCCAAACCAAGCGAGTGTATGAGCAAGAGAATAACAGATGCTGAACTGATTCCTCCTTTGCACCACATGGGGGGCAAGAACTTTCACCAAGAAATTGTCCCTGCAAGTTCAGAGCCATGCGCCCCCGAGTAGGGAGAATATCCCAGACAATTTTCCACAACAAAAATTTTAACCACTCATGTATACGAATTTTCCATAAAGACCCCCAATTGATAGGGGGCGAGCTCATCAAGGATGCTCGAAGCTCAGAAGAAATAAGATGATGGGCGGACTTAACCGAAAAACATCCGCTGGGCCCTGGGGGCAGGAGCCCAAATTTCTCGATCAACCCCCCTCCCCACATTAGACAGAGGGATTTGAAGAATTTTCTCCACAGAGGGTACATCGAAAGTGAGGTCGAGAAGCCGTTTTTCCCAAATCCGAGAGACAGGGAGTATGAAATTTTTAACCCGTGATTCAACATCCGAAAGTTGCCGCAGCGGATGAGGGTAGGGCGAAAAGAAGATAACCCCGGAATCCACGGGTCTGTCCTGTTCTTATCGAATGCCCCGAACCCACAAGGAAACAATTACGACCCAAAGCAATCTGGGGCGAGCACGAAGCAGTCCTTTCCACACTCCGGACGCTGATGGGGAACGCACAACACCTAGAAAATCAGTGTTCCGAAGATATTTAGCCTTTAAGCAGGTCACTCGTGGACGAGGAGAAGAAGTCGACATCATCCATGCTAATTTTGATATAAGAGCCAAGTTCATTTCCCCCATCTTTCGGAAACCCATTCCACCAGCCGATCGTGGAGTACAAATTTTATCCCAGGATTGAAGCGTTAAATTACGGGTTTTTCCGGTTTGAACCCCACCAAAATCGACGGAAAGTAGAATCCAACTGCTTACAGAGCTGCTTTGGTGGAAGAAAGGACGACATCCCATACACCGGCCAGTGATAAATACTTATCTACATATTGATGGTGCCAAAAACTGGTTCGGCCTCCCAGATATATATGTGGCTGCATGAAAATTAACACGTGTAAGGAACCGGAAGGGGTGTCTTCAATGGTTTAAAAAACGCGTAAGTTTTAGTGGGTGGGTATATTATACCTTGAACCTTCTTATTTATGGGCGGCCGGCCGGCCGGTCTGTTGAGGAGGGCTTTACTCAATATTATAAGGGCATGTTTACAGACCCTGCATTTAAAACAAATTTTCAGGTTTTAAAAATTTTAAATGCAAAGATAAATTTTCTGTCTAAATTTTTTTGATTTTTCAAATTTTACACCAATTATCGTGGACCCAAAATAATTTTTTTCTTTTTATATTTTAATTCAAAATGAAAAAAAAAAAAAATCTCTCTCTCTCTCTTTCCATCAAATTATCTCTCTCCATAAAAAAATATAAAAAATTCAAACAATCATCTTCTTACTTTTTCATCTAACTCTCATAAAATTTTCAAATCTTTCAACATCTCCCCTGCATATTTCAAAATTTTTACCAACTTTTCACAAAATCCAATAATACTTCAATTTATCTCAATTTTAAAGAGAAAATAGTGTTTTCCCTTTATCATTTCTGACCTATACACTTCTTCCCTCACGATTGATCCCAATATGGTAAGCATTCGTCCATGTCCATCTTTTGTAATTGTTTCTCCCTTATGTATGTTTCAGAAAAACTTTATCTTTATAGTATCATCAAATACTAATTAATTAATTATTTCCAATAAACTATAATATAATTCAAATGCGACTTCGCACCCATAAGAATGTGTGACATCAAAATGATGTGCACTGGTGAGTCATTTATGTTTTTCAGAACTATCATAATTATTTAATTGATCCCCTAAATTATTATTATTTATGTTTTGCAATTTATCCTTTGGGTTGTCATCTTATGGAAATAGCCTAAAATCGTCAAGATTTGGCGCCGACACTAACCATGCATGGTATCCGGTTCTGCAAAAAAAAAAAAACTGCCTCTCTGTGTACTTCATACCAGTAAGTGCGCCACTACAAGAAAAACACACTGTAACGACGAAATTCTTAGGAATGAGTTAGATTTCGTCGTATAGACTTTTACCGGCGATAATCACAACTCGTCGTTACTAGAATTTTAGCAACGACGAACAAAATTGTTGCCCCAATTGGTATTTAGAGAAAAATAGTAACGAAATAAAATTTAGAGCGACGAGATAGTGGTCACTAAAGAATATTTTTACCGACGATAATGTCAAACTCGTCACTACTATAATTTTAGCAACAACAAAAAATGTTTGTTGCTCTCATTGGTCTTGAAAAGAAAAAAATTAATGAAATACATTTTTTTAACGACGGTAAAAGTGAATACCAGAACGGATGAGTCGGAATGAGCCATTCCAGTTTCAGTCACCGGAATAACCAATTTCATTCTGGTTTCATTCTGATTTTTGGAATGGAACCGGAATTTCTGAAACGAAATCCGAAAATTCCGGTTCATTATGTTCCATTTTCACAACACTTTTATGCGGCATTTTATCAAACACATGTTACACATCCAACCCAAAACCCATCAACAAACCGAATCATTCCATGAAATAAGCATATACAACCCAAACTTACAGAAAAAAAAAACATTAAAGTCGATATTCAAACAGAGTTAGGATTGTTGTTTATATACCATTCGATAGGTGGCAGCCCAACGGTAGAAAATGCTTGAGAAGAAAGCCGCTTCACGCTGCATTTCCTGCCGTTTCGTTTCTTCAAAGATCAGGCAGATACCAACTACACACGACTAAAACAATAGGAACAAAACCTCTGAGATGATTTGAGTGGTTTTATAACCCGCAAGAGAGAGGGAGAGAGCTGAGAGAGAGAGAGATTTATGGAGGAGGGACGGAGAAGACGAAGAAGAAGAGAGAGAGTGATTTTGGGCGCTAGCGGCTGGGTTGTTTTGAAGAAGAAGAAGGAAGTCTTCTTCAGTCTTTTCTCGTGCGACCTCGGTCAAAATGACCTGGTCACTTTTTTTAAAAAAAAAAACCTTGTGGCCTTCTTTGTGAGTTGATTACATGGCGTGCGCATGCTCTCTCAAGGAGAGTGGTGAGAGAGATCCGGCATTTTATAAAAAATGTGGCAAACATGTTATAAAAAACCTGAATTTTATCCATGATATACAAAAATTTCGAAGCTGGAAAATTCCGGCATTTCCGATTCCGAAATTTTCTTAAAATGAATTTTGGTTTGGTACCGGAATAGGCCGAAACCGGTACCGGAATATCGGAATCGAAAATTCCGATTTTCAACGGATAAAATTCTCACCCTTAAGCGACGAGATTGGTGGTCTTTAAAAGATTACTTTACCTTTGATAATCACAAACTTGTCACTACTAGAATTTAGCAATAACAAAAAAAAAAGTTGTTACCCTCTTTGGTTTTGAAATGAAAAATAATGACAAAATAAATTTTAGTACTTTTGATTGCTAATAATACTTTATGTGACCAATTAATTTTATTTATGTTCTTTATTTTCGCTAATCAAGTAATTACAATAAAATATTTAATTTAGAGTTTATCTAGTGGACCGATTGATGAACGCTAGTTATACATATTCTAAAAGAGCGTAAGAAAAAAAATCCTAAAAAAAAAATTTGCACCCCCTCCTCTTGTTCCCCGTTCCGGCCCCACCCACCAAATCGACGGTCAGAGAAGCGAGTATTTAAACGTATCTCACCTCACCACCAACGAGTACAGCCGTGCGCCTCTAATCTCATCTCATAAGTCTATCTATTAATGTGAAATGATCGTTATGCCCTCCATCAAAATCCTAAAAAGCGAGTCAAAGGACATTGTCACAATAAAATCGAAGCCCACATTGCCTTTTTTACTCATTTCCCCCGCCCTCCCTCTGTGTGTCTCTCTAGAATACTGCGTCTCTGTATTTGGAACTTCGGCAGTGGAAGAAGAGAACAAGCTGAGAAAGCTTTAATTGTATCACTGATTCCGGTTAGTGTTATATATTCATTTACTTTTTGTTTTTTAGATTATGTAGTCTTTTTTATTTATTGGTATAGTATTTTCATTTTGTGCAGTTGTTCAGTTCAGAATTCGTTGACAGCGTAAATTTCAAGATCTGATTGCATAATTGGGCGAGGATCAATGGGGTTTTGAGGGGTTTTAGATGGATGATTAGGCTCGGGACTTTCGAAATCTTTTACTGCTTTAACTTTCTGTATTTGATTTTGATGGCGAGTGGCGGAAATGAGAGGGTTGGAATGCTGAGACGGGCTTTATGAGAGTTTTTCTGGATACTCAGCTATGGCTTTTTGGTAGCTGAAGAAAATGTCGCGAATCCGCGAATGAAATTTTGGGTGTTAAATTTATTGTTGTTTGATGGTAAATGTAAGGAATGGAGTTGAGATAGGCAAGGCAGAACATATGGATCAGCGCAAACGAGCCGATACAGCTAAAGTTGGAAAGATATGGTGTTATTTTGACTGTGGAACATGGACTTTTGCTTTCTCAGGCTGTGTTTTTTTATGGAGATGCTAAGTAACAAATCTTTTTCACTTGACACTATCACTATTGTGATTCATGCTTGGATAAGCATATATGTAGCTAGAGTTGGGAAAGTAGGTGCTAGTTCAATACTAGAGTCTGACCTTTGTTTTCTAAGGTCCATCTGTTTTCGTATCCACCCATAATAAGTATGAGGTTAATGAATTTTGCTTCACTAGGAAGTCTTACCAGCGTCATTCTAAGAAGTTACTTGATGGGCTTTGAAAGGGGAGCGGTGACTAGTGAGTCTAAATTTGCAAGGGAAACAGAGTGCAGGATGCTAACAACCGTCGCTTCTTTCTGCTCCCATGAACTGCATCATTTGATTAACATATCATGAATATGCAGTAACTTTTTCTTTTGCCTCTAGTTCCAAATCTTGCACAAGTTGAAGTGTCACTCACATTGTACTGTTGAAAATGACTGCTGAAAGTTATGCCCTTCTTGTTGGAGTTTGCACATTCTTATTGTGAAAGAAATAACTGGATTTCTTCATTGTCTATGGTTATGGATCCTCTGTGCATCATTGGTGAGGCAAATCGTGGTTAAGACTTCTACTTATTTGTAAGTCTTTTAGAATGGGAAAGGGCAAGATCAGTAAATTAAAAAAAAAAAAAAAACCTTGTGCTTGGTGCTTAAAGGAAGAAATATATTTGACATTTTGGTTTTCCTTATTTTTTTTTTTTTTTCCATTAGGAGTTGGGGAATACTTTCTCTAACCATAGCCTACTGTTGGCAACTCTACACATTGTGGATTCTGGTCCAGCTGCATGAGGCAATTCCAGGAAAGCGGTATGACAGATAACATTCCACTATGACCTTATGTCAGCTAAAAGTATTGAAAGCTTAAGTCCACCTTTTCTGAAGATGGTTATCCTAAATTAGTTACGAATTGATAAGTATACACACATGTATCTCTGCTGCGAATACTGCCTAACTGCATGTGTTTCTGACCTGCCCAAAGAATTTGCTTTCCCTAATTCAGCATTCATAACAATTCATGTAGTCGCACTGTTAGTTGACATCCTGGCCATCTAGTTCTGAAGTACTGTTGATTGCTTCTACACTGTACCCCTTTGCGACGACTTCTTAAAATGGTCGCCTAATAGATATGTCTATAGAGTATTTCCGACCACTCACCGACCATCCCATTTGGTCGCGATATATCTTATTGTGACGAGATTTAGAATTTAGATGACCAGTACATTTGGTTGCTAAAACCCAAATTTGTTGTAGGTGCTAGATTGACAAGATTGAGCATGGTTTATCATGGGAGATAAAATATAACCTTTCCAGCTTCAAAAATATTTTGCTCAATCGATCATAAGATAAAATTTCTAGCTTCAATCCCTAAGTGTGATGAATTCATTTCCTTTACAAACTACTCTTCTTATGACCACTGATCTAGTCAGAGGGATCAGGTAGGGGGGCCTCTCTCCTTTCCTTCTTGACAAATTTATAGAATTCATATTTTGGCCCCTCAAGAATCTTAGATCAGAATACTTCTCTCTTTATCCAATTTTGCTTGTCGACCTCTAGCATTTTTAAAATCCCTCATCTCCACTTAATTAAAAGAACCACACTTTCTCCTAGACTTTTACAGAATAAGTTTAAAAAAAATCTCTTTAATTCCTTAGAAAAATTGAGTTAAACCCTTTAGTCATAAAAGATCTCTAGTATTAACCACTAGTTCTTTTTTTTTTTAATGCGTTTGAAAATGAAACGCTCTGAGAATATCTCACCTGCAGATCAATTAAAAAAAATATAGATGAAGAATATGATAACATAAGTATAGTAGTTCTGATCGATCCAAAGAAATTATTTGTTTTTGTTACTTTACTGATTTTTCTATGGGTTAAAAAAAAAGGACTCAAAACTTATAACAATATTTCAACCTAATCCTAGATAGGTAGGTTCGCCTCTGATCATGTCTGCCACAATTCAACCACATCAACTGCAAACTCTCTGAGAATATCTCACGCCAATTCCACTATTCCGGATCACTTTCATCACTCGTCCCACTTCCCCCGCTTGTACGGGTCACTATCTTCAACAATTTTCTAAATACCAAACAGATGATGAGGAAGAAGGACAAGGCAATGACACGAGGTAATGGCGAGACCTAACGAATGCGCTAAAACAACATATGTACCCGCAGCAAATGCAAGCACCATTGTTCCCATGGCCAACAAAATCAACAGCGCAGCTGTCTGTAGAAAACTGAGGCTAATGTTAGATTTAGATACCATTATATTGGGATGAGTAGGTGAACGAAGATGGCACAACAAGACAACACCATTGATATAACATCGAAAAAAATGAAGGCTTTAAAAGCAGCACTTCTCCTTAGAACTGCAAAGCCTGGGTATTGGTTATCTCTTCCTTCGAACCCTCCAGGTAAAGAAATACCAGCTGCAAAGGTTACAGTCGTAATAAGTGTAGCTACAACCAGATGGGCTTCAGCCACATTCTTCAGCTTTTCTTTCATTTCCGCCTTTTCTGTCTTTTTCTTCTCTTTGATCTTCTCCACCTTTTCTATCTTTTCCTTCTCTTTGATCTTCTCCATCGTCCCATCTCCTCCCTGTTCTCCATCATCTTCTCTCATCCTTCTCGTTTTTTCCTATCTCGTGGTCTTTCTTCAATGACCAATGTTCTAGAATACCGGTTTCCCCAAATACACTAGCTATATTTTTCCTGTGCAACATTTATTGTGCTAAATTGTGAGTATAGAAATATCATACAATCACAAATAAATCAGAAGTTTTTTATATCATTATAAAAACTGTGTTTTATTTCATCTTTTGTATGTGGGTTTGTGATTTCATCTTCACACCACCATTTCTTCAAATTGAAGACATAACACTAAATGCAAATTAAATCCCAAGAAACCGAAATTTCTTCAAAACGACAATTCCTTTATAGTTCTTCTTTTATAACTCTTAAAGGTAAGCCTAGTTATGACATCTTGATTTATCTACTCTTTAATGGTCAGCTTTCGAGATAAAACTAGACTACGTATTGGAAAGCCGCATCCGAACTAACTGAGACAGCGTTTTGGGCCATGACCACGTACACCCCTTCTTTTTCTAAGCCGAGCACAGCGATTTTGGCAAAGGGGCCAAAATTCATGTTTCCATCTAAAAATTCTAAAAATCTCAACAATTTTAGCAAAATCTGCCTTTGCAAACATGCGGTCATGGAGAAACAGTAGCAGCATACGTGGTCTTTTTGTTGTGGAACGGAATGGACCATCAACATTATTCACTGGATCCGTTGGAAAAACAAGAGATTGCAGGCATATATATATTTTTTCAAAATAAGCGTGTCAAGATCTTGTATTCCAACTACGTACACTACTGTAAATGCGTGCATATTCTCCCCATGTGATGATTTTTGTGCTCATCAATGACTGCATGACTGCCACTTAATATTTCCCAGAAAAAAGAAGAAGGAAATATTCTTTTAGGAGCAAGAGAAAATATTGCTTACCTTTTCCATTGTCAGTCTTGCACCAGATAAAGCATCGTCGTAAGCAGTGAGGTTTTGTTTGTTGAGGGCCATCTTATCAACTCTACTGTGATCAATGAAATTCTCTTTGATATCTTCCATATTGAATTGGTGATGAAGAGGTGTGTTCCCGTCAAAATCCTTCTCATACAAAAGCTTGCTCAGTGACGGATTTTTAAGGACCGCCTTCATATTCTCCTTTGTAGCCCAAGGGCTCTCTATGAAAAAATGAAGCACATTCCAACCTCTCTCATCAACCAGTTCACAGCAATCAGGACAACTTGATATAATCAGGAGCATCGCTGACAAGTTGCCACCATAAGCTGCAGCATGAAGAGCTGTCCTACCCTTTGCATCTTTCATGTGTGCAACTTGTCTATCATATTCCAGTAGTAGCTTTACTGATTTATCGCTTTCTTGGCAAGTAGCCAAGTGAAGCGGAGTCCAACCATTTTGGTCCGCTTGTTTAGGTAGAGCTCCGAATCTTTGTAAAAGTTTTTCGATCATTTCTAAAACAATTTACATAAGAAGATGTAATCATTATCTAGAAAGCATTCGACCAATGTAATCTAATATATATAAGAAGAATAATCCAACTTTCTAGAGTTAACTTATATGTGAACCAATATTCCTGGCATTGGAAGCTAATTAATTAGTTTCATCTGAATATCATCTTCGTAAATTGATCAATTTCGAAAGTGAATGAAGAAAGAGCGCGACTCAACATTTTATTTACTTAAAATTACTTAATAAATTGGACTAATTAATTAGTTTGTGGTCTTAATGTTATTTTGATTACATAGTTGCACTTTCCTTTTACCAAAAGAAAGTATACCAAATTAACATGCAGGCTAGATTGTCGAAAAGATAAATAGGCATTACGTACGTACCAGTATCCTTCTGAGTAACTGCAGCGTGTAAAGCTGTTCTACCAAGGGGACCACCACAAGCCGTGGGCCGACACCCCCCCATCCAAGCACTGATTTAATTCACGGGTGCTTAGAATTATCACGAATGCCACAAGTCGAAACTTTCTCTTGATAGCAATGTAAAGTGGAGTCTCACTGTAATAGTTAGAAAATTTTGACAAACCTAGGTCATCATGGGTCAGTAGTTTCACCACCTCAAGGTGATCAAAGCGCGCAGCTTCATGCAAGGCTGTGTTCTTGTCTTTGTCCGTCATCCTAACCATCTTCATACGCGCTTTATAAGTTCCACTTTCGAGGTCTTGACAAACAGTGTTTGCTCGGTGAATCAGGAATTTTACTATGCCAATATGCCCATACCTTGTTGCAAGATGTAATGGGGTTTCATTATTCGCATTGGTTTGCCATAACAGGGAAGGACACATATTGAGAAGTTCTTCTACAAACTTCGTCGTTGATTCTGATTCTTGATTGAGGCATGTGAGGTAAATATGGACAACTGTGTTCTCGCTTGGGGTTAGTAAGGAGTTGAGAGGATGCTTGGTATTTTTGAAAACCTCGATGTCACCTTTCGCTGCAGCATTATACAAAATTGGATCCATGCGAGCTGGGACCAAACAGGAGGTACGCAAGACTAGGTATAATTCAACATTAGCATCTCAATGTTCCTTACTTTAAATAAAAATCATGTTGGTCCAAAGTATGTTGCAGATAGTTCCAAAGAACCTAATAGTATCACATCCTTAACTTTTAGTTTAATTAATTTTTTGTTTGAGAGTATATTTGTGTGAATGTAGACTTGCACTCAATTTATAATTGACTTGTGATCATTAGCCTTATCATCTCACCTCACTGGATAAATAATCACACAAATTTGCTATTTGTCAATAATTTTTGATATTTGTACTTATGAATTTTAAAGGATATGAAAACCAAAGAGCATCACTTTACCCAAAACAGGCACCACTTTCCCCACCTGAAATCCTAGTCCTCAAATAAATCTTAACACTGGCCTGTACCCTAAACGCATGTCAAATTCTTTTGCAAATACTCCAAAACTATACACCAAAACGAATAATGAAAAGAAGAGAAAGTATCAAATGTCCAAGGGGAAAACAAATAAATTGAGGAAAATAGAGTTCAAGCGGAAGGATGTGGTGAGACTACCAGTTGAATCTGTTGTGAAAAGTGTTGAATGGAGACGTTCAACAAACATGTCCTCGAAGTCCAAGTGTTTCTGTGCTTTCGTCATAGCATCTACAAAATTGGTCGGGGCTTTCCTCATGAGGGTTTTGAGGAAGTCGCTCAGCAGGAGACTTGTAATGAGAGCCATAAGCTTGACCTCATCAGTAGCTGGGAAACTGCTCACGATTGAAGTGCGTTATGTAACTGCGTAGGCTTTCCTTAGGGTTTTGGTTGACACTAAACAGGTAGGAGGATGGGCATTTTAGCCATCGATTGGATATTAAATGGCTCAGGAACTGCGTGCCGAGGGTGTCAAAGTCGTCGATGGTTCCAGTCAATAGACTAGAAAACCATCGTTGTGCTGATTCCTTGAGGGTTAATGAGAACTCACGGCAGATGATGGGATCTACATATGACTAGACGTGCATGTGCAGGCAGAAGATCTCCAAATGGTCGCAGGGGTTGCTGAAACTGTCAAATAGGTCGATCTGGGGTAGTCGGAAGCGTGGGGGCAGCGGACATGCAAGCACTTTTAATTTGAATGAGGAACTGCCAACGTTCAATGGTATGGAGAAGTCGTTTGTTTTAAGGTTTTCCACTTTGCTCAGCTTCTGTTAGAGTAGTCGAACCTGTTCTGCCTGCCCGATCACTTACTCATGGAGGGCAACTCGCCAATCATCCGCTCCACGATGCTTGGGGGGAGATTGGTGAGCCGAGTGGTTATCTCCAGTTTCCTCGTGTGAGGGAGATACATGTGAACGTGGAGGGGACGTAAGAGGTTTAGATTGTGAGATTGTATTGATCTGGTGAGCGAGGTTCTTGACGGTCTGAACCACGGTGGCCAGTAGCGCCTCGCTGTTGGGGACGAGTTTCAAGTTCATCACTGGAGGTGGTTGATCGCCGTTAGGTATCTCTGTAGAGGAAGTCATCTTGGAGAAGGGTGTGGACGGGATGGTCGGAGGGTGTTTTAGAAGGGGCTCGAGAATTCCCACAAACGACACCAACTGATGATGCCAAAATCACCAGGGGCCGGAGTCGATCAGACTTGAAAGAGAACAAGAGGAGGGGCGGCGTCAGATGTGGAGACTCCGATGCCAAAGTTAGATCTTGAGAGAAGATTTTAGTATAAATAAGTAATTAAGCTTAGGAAAATATAATGGAGGTATATGTCTTTTATAGGAAGGGGGGCTAGAGTCACAAAGTGAGTATAATGTTATGGACTTCAAGACTCCTTATCTTACCTGGAGTCCTGAAGCCTCTTGGATCCTTGTCTTACTTGGAGTCTTTATCGTTATAAGAGGATGATGTTAGAGTCCTAAATGGAGTCCAGCGGTATGGGCTTTAGGACTCCTTGTCTTATTTGAAGTCCTGAAGCCTTTTGAGCCATGATCACTTCTAAAGTCCTGGATAGATTTATACATATGGAGATTGAGGTTCTAGAAGACGTCTGTGTCCTTGGATGAGACTGCAAATGGGCTAGTATGTCTCATCGGGCTGGGCCAGTCATATTATGGCCCATCACTACTTATTTACTAGTCAAGCTTTTCCACCCATGTTGACTTTTTTTCTTTTCAAGTCAATTAGCTCAAGTTTTTTTATAGCACATGTTAGATAGCTTACCTCATGACAGGAGGGGAAAAAAAAAATATTGGTCTACCCTATTTCTATTGATTTTGCACTGCGTAGATACGCAATGTCCACAGCGTTTAGATTTTGCACTGCGTAGTCAGAGGGAGAAGGGGTCTACCCTTGCCTTCTTCGAAAAAATTGAATAGGATTCATGTTTTGGCCCCCGCAAGAGTTTTAAGAGAACTCTTCAATTATTATTTTGACATCTAGCATTTTAAAAATCTTTCATTAGCATTTTAAAAATATATATTTTTTCTAAAACACATCATATCTGATTGTTTTCCCACTTCTCTAAGTCTTTTTAATTTCAGTATGCTCTCATAATTAGTAAATTAATGATGGACATATTTAAAACTCTTTGTTTAGACGTTATCTTTACTGACTTCTTATTTCTTCCAAATGATTAGCGTGCAGTTGAAAAGTTCATACCACGCTCAGACGTACATTCTTAACACTTTTTGAAAAAAAAAAAAAATTCAGTTATTTGCAAAATCATTCCAAAAATTTGGTCAATAAAATAATATTTTTCCCCATCATTTAATTTTATAAAAACCAAGCATGGCCTATGAAACAATATGGATTCTAATACCCAAGCCCATACATTCAACTCGTATTCTGTATGGCATAAGATAGAGACCATATGGAGGATGGATTGTGGGCTTAGGCTAACAAGGACAATCACGGGCCGGGCTAATGTAGACCCGTTATGGACTTCCATGTATTCCTTTGAGACTGACCAGGCTCAAGCCGTATCATGGGACGTTCTTGAATTGATTTCAGTGTATTTTAAATGAATAATAAGTACATTTTGTATGCACTCCGATTTATGATTTTTGATTATATTGCACCTTTGATTTTAAACACTTTGCAGCATTTTAAATTTTTTTGTTAATTTGAATAGAAAATAATTTTTTTGCATTCTAAATGATAATTTTATTCTTATAATTTTTTTTCTCCTATCATTTTATAAGGATAAAATTATAATTTTAGAGAGAAAAAATACAGAAATTTTTAAGAAATGATGCAAAAGTGTCTAAAATCTTAGTGGGTGCAATATAACACAAATAATAAATCAAAATGCAAAGTGTCAATACCCAATAATTAGAGGATTCAAAATGCATTTATCCCTTAAATAAATAAACATGTGGCAGCCCCCAATTATGGAGGAACTTATTAAAAATCTATGCAAACAACCACACTAATTAATCAATGTTAAGTGAGATTTATCCTTCACATCTTGAAACTGAATTAGCTGAGCTCACAACCGTGTTTTTTAACTTTTAACATGATCATAATCAAGATTAGCTGAGCTCGAAACTTAAAAACTATAAAAAAGAAGACGGGAATGAAAGTTGATCCAGTGACACAAGAGACAATGGCAAGAGATCTGGAAGGAGCTAACACAGCATACAAACATGTGACAAATGCCAGCACCATTGTTATCATCGCCACCAAAATAAACAACCGGCCACTGTTGAAAAACTGGCACGCGATTCAGGTCTAGGTAGCAATGGCACTAGTAGGTGAATCAAGACAGCGGTACTGGAGAATACCAAGGATATGATATCGAAAATAACAAATGCCACGAAAGCAGCACTACTCCTCAATATCGCAGAGCCTGGGTGTGTGCCGTCCTTATCTACGAAACCCCCAGGCATGGTAATGCCTGCTGCAAAGGTCATAGTAGTAATGAGTGTAGCTGCTACCAAATGAGGGTTTGCCGCTTTCTCCAACAGCTCCACGTCCTCCTTCGTCCATGCATTACGCTTGACGAACTTGAGAATTTGTGATATTATTGATACAACCACAATTTCGGCCATCTCCACTGAATTTGTGATGTCCACCTTGTGTTTCAATTTTTTACAGCAAGTTTAGAGTTTCCCCACAATATATATAGCCTTAAAAAACTTTAATATAGCTTGAAAGAAAGAGAGAAGTAATAGTAAAAGCACACAGTAATATAGAACATTTTAATTCAAGCAGAGAACAAAATGGTTGCTTAGAAAAAAAAAAAAAAACAGAGAAAAGCAAAGTATATGTGCATTCGACAGCACCATAGGCTGCTGTAGCTGAGGGTCAGCAATAGTCCCTAACATGGCAGAAACTCTGTACTCTATATATATGCAATTGCAGCTCCCAATGTAAGAAGAAACATGAACACCAGCTGTAACGAATGGGATTGAGAAATTATAATTTAATACGTTTAAAACCTTCAGATTTTAATATCTTTCTCGAATAAGGCATCAGATGATCCCCTGTAAAAGTGCCGGGCCCATGACCCTAACCTTAATCCTAAGTCTATATTAACTATTAAAAATGTTTAATTTAATATAAACCTATAGAGAAAAATAAATAAAATCAAATTCAGTTTCAACACTATCGATAGTTGATCTCTCTTACTTATCTAGGTCACTGTAAGTCTGTAAAATTAGACAGGATAAAACGAGCTACAAATTAAAGAAAATAGCTCAAATCTATGCCTAGAGAAGCTGCTAATTTTGACGACTGACCTAAAATTTCAATTGTCAGTTAGTTTGGTTCAGTTATACGATTAAGTTCAAACGAACCCAACAATTATTTTATTCTTAGTTTTAGTTGTATTTATATTATACGACTTACTTGAGAGAACCAACAGATTAGTTGAATTCACTCCTAGTACTTTGAAGTTGTACACTCAGCTGCAGCACGGGACAAACTATGCAGAACACACCAACAAGAAGCACGCCAAAGAGAAACTGGACAAACCGTGCAGAGAGGCACCAGCAAGAAACTAATCCAGAGCAAACCATGGGGAAATCGAATAATTTAAAAAGTGGAGAGGTGAGAGGTGAGATTACCAGTTGATTAATTCACTGTGAAAATCCTACGTACTTGTGAATTTCTTCGTCTTTGGCTGTGTTTGAAATTAATATGTCATGATTTGACTAGATAGAACGGCCTATAAAGAGAGAAGATAGTATTGGAGGAAGCACTGCGAGGTTTAAACACTTACTCAATATTATCTAATATATATATATGGCAAACAAATAAGAGAATGATTCTTTACTTCTCTTAAAAAATTAAAAGGAAAACCACGATTCTGTACTTCCGTGTATTAGTGAAAAAAGAAATGGAATAGTCCTTTACGCTCTTAAGAAACAAAAAAATTATGCTTGAAAGGAAAAAGCGAAGAATAATTCTGGCGAAAGAGAGATTTTCCTTGTTTTTAAAACAAGGAAAACAAAAACAATCGTATTGCCCATTCACTAATTAAGTACGCAATTTTAAATAATTAATTAAGTCTGCATTTGGCTCGACCTAGTATGAGTCAATTCACATAAAAAACTTACCAAGAACACCAAACAAAAATAATATATCTAAGAAAGTCACAGTCCACCATCAAAAACAAGTAGCTTACCAGTCGAATCACCGTGAAAAAGCGTAGCAATAATGAAGCGCACCTTCCTTATGAGGAGCCTGGGGAGGGAGGGAGGGAGTGAGAGAGGGAGGGATATCAGAGAGGGGAGATCACTCACTGAGTGTCGGTATGGCGTTAGGCCAAGGCTCTCGCAATTTTAAAGGTTGAGACTAGAAGGTCAGCATGATTAGGGCAAAAGGTAGTGGGATTAATAATGAGAACTACTTTAACAACTGGATTCCACTTGAACCAATTATTGTTTCACTAGATATAGCAATTTCAAACTCGCGGCTCACGCTGTTTTTTTTTTTTGTTAATCAAAACGAACTTCATTACTTGGAATAAAGAACACCCAGCACCAAGCTGGTTACAAAAAGCGGCCGGTTTCTGCCCACTGCTGCCCCTGTGGGGGAAGTAAAACGGAGTAGTCCCCAGAACTAATTTTAGAGGCAGCGTAAGGAGTCAAATGATGCGCCATCATGATGGGATTAAGAAAAAACTCGTGGTTCTCGCTGCATGCGCTTATAATTACACAATAAAATATGACGTAGCTAGATACGACATCATTTAGTACGAGCCACTGGTTCCTGTATGCAACGTGGGACCTTCACGGCTGGTATTTATTGTCCCATTCGGATTCACTTTCGAGTAATGTGAGCTGGAGAGCTATCAACAGAGTGACTAAAGAGTGAGGACAAGGCTCTCGTGACTTTAAAGTTTGGGAGCTGCTCCACAATTGGACCATGGGGCCGGGATGGATAAAGGAAGGAAAAAAGAAGTACCTCATCATAACATCTGCCGTCCACTTGAAGTGAGCTGGAGAGCAGAGTGACTAAAGAGTGAGGACAAGGCTCTCGTGACTTTAAAGTTTGGGAGCTGCTCCACAATTGGACCATGGGGCCGGGATGGATAAAGGAAGGAAAAAAGAAGTACCTCATCATAACATCTGCCGTCCACTTGAAGTGAGCTGGAGAGCAGAGTGACTAAAGAGTGAGGACAAGGCTCTCGTAGGCTGTTCAACCCCGGTGTAGGTGTTTTGGCCAAACCGGCACCGGATAGGCCTCACCTACACCTACACCGTTAAGGGCAAACCTATTAGCGGTGGCGGTTTTAGCGGTGGCGGGCGGTTTCCGGTTATTTTATTGCATATTGGGATGTATTGGTCCATTAAAAACTATCAATATCCTAATGAAATCCAAAATCAATAAAATTAAAGATCATCTTAAAAGATAAGATGAGAATTTAACAATAAAATCAATTAACTGTGACTGCAGGTGATTGTAATTGTGGTGGAGTGTCCATCTGCAAATCAATGAACAAGAAAATCAATTAACAACAACCTTATATATATATTTAAATCAATTAACAATAGACACACAGATTATTGCTTGGTATACGTTTTGCCAAAAATCCTCAATACTAAAGACAAACCCAAGGCATCAAAACCTAAATCCACACAGATTATTGCTTTGTTGTCTTCTTAAACTTTCCAAACTTTCCAAATTTATTAAATTACAAACCCTAAAAACGAACAAATAATGGAAAAACATTTCAGCAATAATATATGTCATAATATTTTCAATAGAACAAATTAAAATTAACAAATTCATTGATTTTTAACGTACCTAAACGAATCTAATCTCCCTTGGCACTTGAGAGAAATGCAGTAGACAGCAGAGGAAATGGGAGAGACTTGTCGGCGACGAGAGACACGGCAGCTGCAGGCGTGGTGGTCGGCAGGAGAGGGAGAGAGGAGAGAGAGAGAGAGAGAGAGAGGCACGGGTGGGAACTGGGATGGGCAAAACGCACGGCACATGGGCACAGAGGCATCAGGCGAGAGGGGCTGGGGGGGAAGGGTCACGGACTCACGCGGGGGCCAGGGGAAATGAGGATATTTCGGGGGGTACTGGGTTTAAAAAAAAAAAAGGTTTCAAACCCGGTGTCCCGGTACCCCCGGGAATAGCACCGGGTTTTTTGCAAAACCTGAAACCGGCACCGGCACCGGTGAAGCCGGGTACCGGCAACCCGGTGCCGGTTCCGGTGCCGGTGCCGGTGCCACCGGAATTTTCCGGTGGCACTGAACAGCCCTAGGCTCTCGTGACTTTAAAGTTTGGGAGCTGCTCCACAATTGGACCATGGGGCCGGGATGGATAAAGGAAGGAAAAAAGAAGTACCTCATCATAACATCTGCCGTCCACTTGAAGTGAGCTGGAGAGCAGAGTGACTAAAGAGTGAGGACAAGGCTCTCGTGACTTTCAAGTTTGGGAGCTGCTCCACAATTGGACAATGGGGCCGGGATGGATAAAGGAAGGAAAAAAGAAGTACCTCATCATAACATCTGTCGTCCACTTGAAGTGATTACTGTTGCACCTAATTTAAGTAAAATGAATATAAATATAAAGAAAAAAAAAAAAAAAAAAAAAACTCTTGATGCAGGGCATGCATAAACTTTGATGGGCTTAACGAGAGAAACAAAAAACTTTAATATGAACGTTAAGATTGTGGTGACCTTTATTTTTTTAATATTTTGAGATATAAAAATTTTCAATAAAATAAACACATTTTAAAATTTTTAAACTTTTACATATATATACTTTATTTTTTATAAATTTTAATAAAATAAAAATTTTCAAAATTTCGAAACACCCGGCCTTTTCTTTCAGTTTTCAGAAAAATACTTTCTTGACGTTCTGTTTCATGGCCTCTTTAATTCTTTTCCTGTCTGGAAAAAGGAAGACACTGAAGATAAGGAGTTCCGACTTTTTATATTCTAATCTCTTATCCTAGACAGCCTCCAGAGAAATCCAAGCCATTGGTTGGAAAACTTTCCACATCGGTAGGACTATGCATATTAGCCCCGTTTTACTTGAGCACAAATTAGACAACGCTCTCAAGTGACTTGGTTTATAAGTTCATCAACCCTTTCATCAGTTTTAATTAGGCACAAATTAGACAAGACATAAATAATAGATAGATGAATAGGAAAGTAGGCAATTTTGTTTTGGGTACAAAAGAGAATATTATTGCTTGCCTTTTTTGCTCGTAATTTTTCACTATTAGTGGTGAGGTTTTGTTTGTTGAAGGCCATCTTACCCACTCTAGAATGATCAATGAGATTCTCGACTATGTTCTCAGATTTAGACGCATAGGAATTTTTTTCTAGTCTTGTTAAATGTCTTGCATGATCAACCTTTTACTAATTGGTAACTGTCTTGATCATTCGATTTTAGAGCTCTTATCCATAAACGTTATTTTGTATTCTTCCTTATATTAATTTATATGCAAACAACAGTTCAGATAATAAATTAGAAAATATCCTAGTCATCCATTTAACAATATACTATAATTTTTATTATAATAAAACATGATCTTCAGACACTTCGGTTATCGGGTTACGAAGAATGAAATGAAAAAAAAAAAAAAAGAAGTCAAATCACCACCAGACTTTTTCTGAATTGATTTCAGTGTATTTTAAATAAAGGTTAAATATATTTTGCAGCCTTAGAGAATTTTGATACTTTACATTCTGATTTATTATTTTTATCACATTGTACCTATCAATTATTGATTTTAAAAAATATACATTTTATTAAGATTTTTCGTTAATTTGAATGAAAAATGATTTTGATAGTGATCATTTATTGAAGATAAAATCATAATTTTTGAAATTAAAAAATAAATTTCGATCAAATTTTAAAAGAAGATGCAAAATGTCTGAACGCAATAGTTAGTAGGGACAATATGATACAAATAAGAGATCATAATGCAAAGTCTCAAGACCCCATAATTAAAAAATTCAAAGTACATCTATATCTTAAATAAATAACCATGTGGCAGCCCCCATTAATGGAGGAACTTACTAAAAAATCTATGCAAAAAAACACACCAAATCAATGTTAAGAGAGATTTATCCTGCTTAACTTGAAACTGAATGATTCGAAACATTTTTATTGAGATTGAAAGAGAGAAGTAACAGTAAAAGTACACAGTGATATAGAACACTTTGATTCAAGCAAAGAACAAAATGGTTGATTAGAAAAAACAAAAAAATAAAATAAAAGCAGAGAAGAACGAAGTATGCATTATGACAGCACCATAGGCTGCTATAGCTGATCAGCGGTAGCAATAGTCCCTAAAATGGCAGAAACTCCGTACTCTCTCTCTCTCTCTCTCTCTCTCTATATATATATATATATATGCATATAGCAGCTCCCAATATAAGAAGAAACATGAACACCAGCTGTAACGAAATGGGATTGAGAAATTATAATTTAATATGTTTAAAACCTTCAGATTTTAATATCTTTCCCGAATCAGGCATCAGATCCCCTGTAAAAGTGCTGGGGCCCATGACCCCTAACGTTAATCTTAAGTCTATATTAACTATTAAAAATGTTTAATTTAATAAAAACCTATTGAGAAAAATAAATAAAATCAAATTCAGTTTCAACACTATCTATAGTTGATCTCTCTTTACTTATCTAGGTCACTGTAAATCTGTAAATTGGACCGGACAAAACGAGCTGCAAATTAAAGAAAATAGCTTGAATCTACGCCTAGAGAAGCTGCTTTTGACGACTGACCTAAAATTTCAATTGTCAGTTGCTGGTTAGTTTTGTTCAGTTATACGATTAAGCTCAAACGAACCCAACAATATTTATTTTATTCTTAGTTTTAGTTGTATTTATACACTAACTGCAAAAATACTGGACAAACTATGCAGAACACACCAACAAGAAGCACACCAAAGGGAAACTGGACAAACCGTGCAGAGCACACCAGCAAGAAACTAATGCAAAGCAAACCATGGGAAAATCGAATAATTAATAAGGGGAGTAAAAAGTGGAGAGGTGAGATTACCAGTTGATTAATTCACTGTAAAAATCCTACTTGTGAATTTCTTCGTCTTCGGTTGTGCTTGAAATTGATAGGTTTAGATTAACTAGATAGAACAGCTTGTATGGAGATTAGATAGTGTTGGAGGAAGCACCGCAGGAGGTTTTCACTATGAGGCAAAAATTATCTCGTATATATAGAGGTAAAAAAACAAGAGAATAATTCTTTACTTTTAAAAAAATTAAAAGAAAAACCACGATTCTGTACTTCTGTGTATTAGTGAAAAAAGAAATGGAATAAAAGAAAAATTGAGCAGGAAAAAGAAGTTGTCCCCACTGGCCACACCTTCAATAAAAAGCCAGAACGAATTCCTTTGCCACAACTAAACGCCAAAACTAAGTTGGAAGACTACAGGGAAAAGCTTAACCATACAAATTGGGTGAGATTACCAGTTGAAAAAGGGTAGCTATGACTGGAAAGGTAAGTTCACAACCAAATATGTTGACTAACGGGTAGCACTTGGGCACCGAAGAGACCCCTAACCTATTAAAAGCACTTTTAGGCTTGGGAAAAAAGATCCACATGGAGATTTTGTGGGTGCATATATGTGTTATGCAACAAAGACATCGGTAAGCTTACTTGCTGCTGACACGTAGGCTGGAATGACGACTGTTATTATTCTATCATGACTCTTAACTCTTTATTAAACCAATAGAGAAAAAATAAAGAAAATCAAATTTTGTTGCAACACTAGCTAGTTCTCTCTTTGGTTATCTGGGTCACTGTAAATTCACGACACAGGTGTGGTTAATACAGAAGGTCGAAATTAAAATTAAAGTTTGGAATGATTTATGAAGGGTTTCTGTTCGAATTATCGCTTGTTGGAAAGATCTACGAGTCTAGTTTTCAATGCATCAAATGGCGTACAATTTAGAGTTTTCTAGACGAAGTTATGAATAAATTACTCCAAGGAGGTCAGGCTGGCAGCTAATTCCGAGGTCTAGTGAATTTTGGACGAGTTTGCTATTTTTAGGTTGTTCTTTTGGATTTTCAAAGTGTATTTTTATTTCCCTAAGAGTCTTTTATGTTCCCTAAGAAGATGTATTTCGCATTTACTCATGCTTGGAGGGTTGTTTCAAGTTTTACTACTTAAACCCCTATCTAGTAGTGGAAAAAGAACAAAGATTTTTGAGTGTTTATACACCTTGAGCCTTAGGCTACTTTGAAGGAGTTTTCTAACAACTCTTATCCTTTGGTGGATTCCGATAGGTGGCGAGTTCTTGCTCTGTATCCCGTGTTGGATTACATTGGGTGGTGATTTCTGTATCCCTTTGTGTTCTACTTGGGTGGTGAGCTTATCTATTTGAGTGTCTGAGTTAGTGTGTTTCTGAGTGTTTTCCCGACCTTTCCATTAACATCCGAGATATCTATACCCTTTTCCAACGTCCTACAAACATTTCGAGATACCCCCATAATATTCCGACATCCTAGAGTGTTTCCCGACATTCCTACAAACATCCCGAGGTCCCCATTATTATCTCCGAGGTCTTTCTCGTTTTAGAAGTTCCGAGGTGTTCCGAAGTGTCCTGCGCTTCTCCCCGGTTAATCCCGGTATCAAAATTGGATTGGAAAAAATGGGCTACAGAGTAAAGAAAATGGCTTGAATCTAGCTATAGGCCTAAAGACAATGGCTTGAATTTGTGCAGAGCACACCAACAAGAAGCACACAAAGGAAAAAATTGGACAAATTGTGCGGAGCAAACCCGCAAGAAACTATTGCAGAGAAAACCGAGGGGAAATCGATTAATTAACGGTGGGAGTACATGCATAGAGAGATAATAATGAGATTACCAATTGAATCCACTGCGAAAATCCGATGTACTTGTGAATTTCACCGTCTTGACTGTGCTTGAAATTGATATGTTTATATTGACAGATAGAACGGCTTGTATGGAGAGGGAGAGTGTCAATGAAGCACGGCGGGAGATATTCACTATGAGGCACAGGCTGTCTCATATATAAAATGGTAAACAAACATAATTAGAAAAGAAAAGGGAATAATTCTTTTCTTGCTTTCTTTTCCTTGTTAAAATGGGAAAAAGGAAAGGAATCTACACACGAGGGCAAAGAAATGGACTTATTGAGCTAACATACACACTATCTTCAATTAAAGAAAAATAATGTTAGTTAAAGATGAAAGAATAATCCTTTACTTTTCTTAAGAAACAAAAATTATGCTTAGAAAAAAAAATGAAGAATAATTATTTACTTCTCTTTCAAAAGAAAGGAAGATAAGCGATGGTTTCTCTTTATCATTTCTCACATTTACACTTCTTTGGCCAAGATTGATCCTAATATGATAAGCATTCGCCTTCATCCATCTTGTATTTGTTTACCCTTTTGATTGTTTCAGATAACCTTTAGCTTTACAATCTCATCAATTATAATTAATTAAAGATGGAAGAATAATTACTAGCTTCTCTTAGGAAACATTAAAAAAAAAAAAGGCTTCTTTGCTTTTGTTTATTGTTGAAAAAAAGAAATGGAATAATCCTTTACTTTCTTAAGAAACAAAAATTATGCTTAGAAAAAAAAAAAAGAATAATTCTTTACTTCTCTTCCAAAGAGAAAGGACAATAATCAATGGTATCTCTTTATCATTTCTCACCTTTACACTTCTTTGCCCAAGATTGATCCTAATATGATAAGCATTCGCCTTCGTCCATCTTGTATTTGTTTACCCTTTTGATTGTTTCAAGAACCTTTAGCTTTACAATCTCATCAATTGTAATTAATTAAAGATGAAAGAATAATTATTTGCTTCTCTTAGGAAACATTAAATAAAAAAACAGGGATTCTTTACTTCTATTTATTGTTGAAAAAAGAAATGAATAATCCTTTACTTTTCTTAAGAAACAAAAATTATGCTTAGAAGGAAAAAAGGAAAAATAATTCTTTACTTCTCTTTTAAAAAGAAAGGACAATAAGCAATGGTTTCTCTTTATCATTTCTCACCTTTACACTTCTTTGGCCAAGATTGATCCTAGCATAATAAGCATTCACCTTGTCCATCTTATATTTGTTTACCCTTATGTTTGTTTCAGAGAACATTTAGGTTTACAATGATCTCATCAATTGTAATTAATTAATTATTCCAAAAAAGAAGACTAATTAATATTCTCTACTTCAGTGTATTGTAAGAAGTGAAAAAAGAAGTAATCGTTTACTTTTTTTACGAAGAAGTCGAAGAACAATAATTCTTTACTTGCTTTACTATTTCTCTTCTTTGCTCAATTTAGTGAGCCAACTTTTTTTTCATGTGAAGTGAGGATGAAATTGATTTTTGAAGAGATAAGTTGTGTATCGGATTAGTCTTATATATAATATCTGATTTTGATGCCTCAAACAATATGGGCAATTGACGAAGCACATATATACTCCACTCAAATTTTGCATGGACCCTAATATATATGGCCATATATTAACTATATGTAAGTTCACAACATTAATGCATGGTTACCGAATAGATCTTTCCGGCCTTCTAGTTCATGCCAACAAAATGTTCAAGGGAAAAAAGAAAAAGGATTTGACCCACTCGCTAAGTGTGCTACAACATTGTTCTCATGGCCAACAAAATCAACAGCAAAGCCTTCCTCAGAAGATTGAAGTCACATTTAGCTTTTGAATTAGAAATGGAATGAGTAGATATTAAGAGATGGCACAACTAGACAACACCATTAATTTAATATCATTGAAAATGACGAATGCTCTAAACGTCACACTTTTTATTAATGCTTTTATTGAAGATAAAATTGCAATACTCGATCGTAAACAGACAAAAAAAAAAAAGGGCTACACTGCGGCTGGAAAATGCTGCTACAGACAAAAAAACACTGCTAAGTTTTCACCAGCGGTTTTTTAAATGCCGCTAACAAACGCAGACAAAGAAAGGAAATCAGGTTGAGGAAGGGAAATCAGGAAATTAGAAACGCAAACAAAGACAAGAGGAAGGACCAAAGACTTTTGCACAAATAAGGAAAAAGAAACAACAAAATAGCTAGAGATAACATGCGTGAATGTGCGTATATTTGGATTTGATGTATCGGAATTGGTGAAAAAATGAAGAGATAGATAATTTGAGTGAATTTTTTATATTTATTTTGATTAAAAAAAGATAATTTGATGGAGAGATTATTTTGAAGTTATTTTAGTAAGCTAAATATTTGGATGGCCAAAATTTGAAGAACATGCGTGAAGGTGAGTATATAACACATATTTTGATTAATATCTTATACTTTGTCTTTGGATTTCATAACAACTTCAATTATTGTACAATCATTTTAGGTATAAATGCCACGATAGAGTGTTAAAACTTTAGACTTTTAAATATTATTTTTATTATATTATATTCATCCATTATTAATTTTAAATTGAAGTGCTGATGATTGCACCCTATTCAAAAAGATTGAAAATAACTGTGCATTGGTGCATCACGGAAGTCGAAATAGGGGCCGCCCTTCTTGCACGATCGTTAGTGGTCGACTTTTGCTAGTATTTTAGAAATTTGTAGGGCGCCACTTTGAAAAAGGAAATCTTTTACTTTAGACATGCCTGTTATATATCGGAATGATAAGAATCTCACTTTAAGTCCGAGGATTAAGCAAGTCTGAGGATTAATTAATCCCGCAAGCGCACACAAATTAGCACTTTATTTATTTTCGGCCCTGTGTTACATCCGTTTGTACACCAAGCGCAGAGCTTACTATTGCATGATCCATCCTGTTTTTTTTTTTTCCTTGTTTGGATGGTATAAAAAAAATTTTAAGAATTTTTTCACAATCACTTTTTATCAACTCCAATACCTTCTTACAAATTTCATAATTTTTTTAAATTCTAATAACTTTTTACAAACTTGGAAACAAAAAAAAATAACTTTTACAAATTTCAATACCTTTTTACAAATTTCAACAATTTTTTTTTCAATAACAAGAGAATCTACCTACTTTAAAATAATAAAAAAATTTAAAAAAATATCACTCACCCAAACACAGGCTTAGCGGCACAACAAACTACAAGACTTCACAGTTCACACCCTTGAGAATACAATATCCTATTGAATATGTCACGAACATTAATATTGGCTAACTTGGCTGCTCTCTGGAAGTGGAGAACGAGGTTGAGGATTTATTGTTTACCATTTGGATGGACATAAGCATAGCCGCTGATGAAGGTCTGCGCGAATGTAAGTAGCAAGTACACCAAGGCAACAAATGCCGAAATTAATAACCATGGCTTGTGGCAATACTCGAGCTTGAAGTCTGCCCACTTCCAACGGATCCCACTCCTGTAGTATGCGTCCACTTCATTGAACATTTTGGACAAGTTATCAAAATCGTCTTCTTGGGGTAAGTATACGTTATCAAAGCCAAACAACAAGTCCTTGCCCAAAGCGTTGATGTAAGTAGCAAGCTGATCATCGCTCTCGAACCCATGTTCAATCACTTTGCGTTCGTAAAGGAGATCAACATCCTTTTTGGTGTTCGAAAGGCAGTCCAAGAAAGCAGCGTACCTCATGAAGTACTTGGAGATATTGGGATGGCTTTGCTCAAATGCCACGCAGATCACCAAGAAAGAGCTCATGAAGTCATCGATGGTTATGTTGGGCATATGAATAACACCGCTCTTGAATGTCACTGCCAAGAAGCTTTCTGCGTTGCATGGCTTGACCTCAATTCCCGCACGAAAGAGCTTTCGAGAAGCAGGGAATAGTACTAGTGCATCTGTTGTCTGGATTGACCCTGCCATTTCCTGCACATAGAAGCCTCAATAAACAAGGAATATTCTCCCTTAGCAATTTTTGAAGGGGTCACTACAAAAAAATAGGTCTGTAGCGGCATTCTTTTTAGCGGCGGTCGATAAAAACGCAGCTAAAAGGTATTTTTAGAGGCGTTTGTGGACAAACGCCGCTATAAGCCACCTATTGCGGCGGTATTTTTAGCGGCGGTTGGTGACCGCCGCTATAGACCCCCTTGAGCGGTGTTTGTTTAAAAAACGCTGCTACAAGTATAAGTGCCAAAAAAAATTATTTATTAATTATAAGTTATTTAATGTTAATAATTATTTTATTCATTTTAATATATAATTTTAGTTGTCGTGTATTTAAAAAATTTTATTTTAAGGGACCTACTTAATAAAATATGGAATTAGAAGGAGTGTTATGAAAATTGAAGTTATTATATATTATTAAATTAACCTATGTTGTTATGGTAATTGCATATTTATTGACTAAATCTAAGTAGTTTAGAAAACATTATTATCATACTTATAATGAGCATATATATTTTGAATAATTAGTAATATAATATTATTTAATTAGGATATATTATTTAATTTCAAACAAATAGATATTGTGAGATTAGCTTATGCAATTAAAGTACATAACTTAATATATGTCTTAGAGGTTATGATTTAGTCATTAGGTATATAGGTACATACATATAAAATACTTAAGTTAATTAGCACATATCATGTATATGATGAACACATATAACAAATCATGCAATGTTATATAGAAGCATTATACTTTTAAATTATAAGTATTATATATTATTACTACCAACCTATTTTAATTAAGATTATTATACTGTTATAAAAAAGAGTGTAAAATAATATGCTATGTAATTAATACTAAGTATAAAGATTTTTAAATACTATTACAAATTACAACTGATTTTAATTTACTAAAAACACATAACATGTATATAGCTTATTATTAAAAAAACTGAAAAACTACAAATTTTTTTTTTAAAAAAAGGCTAAAAACGGTGAGTTTTGACTTGTCTTAAAAAATGTCAAAACTCACAGTTTCTCTCCCTTTAAATTAAACCCTTCCCGCTTCCCGCCCTACTTGTGAAAAAAAACCTTCTCCCCCGCTCCCAAAAGTCTCCAGCCCCCTCTTCGTCGAAGAAGCTCCAGCCCCTCCGATCGCTGCCCTCTCCGTTGACAGCGCCCCTCCCCTCTTCATGAAATCTCCAGCCCCTTCCGATCGCTGCCCTCTCATCGATAGCGCCCCTCCCCTCTTCGTCGAAGCTCCAGCCCTCCCTTCTTCCTCGAAGCTCAGCTCCTCCCCTATATGTCGAAGCTCCAAATCTCCCTCAAGCTCCTCTCCCTCGAAATCTCTCAGTCTCTCGCTCCTCTCCGAAGAGGACTCCGATGGTGCCGTCTATACGGTTTGATCCGCTGCTCTGGCCTCGCTGCTATAGAATTTCTGTTGTGGCTAGAGCTGTGTCTTCCAAAGGCGTTGGGGTTCGTTTTCTTTCCCTGGATTGTTAATATTTGGAGAAAGCATATTCGAGAGATTTGAGAATGCTATATCTTATTGTATTGAACGTATTCTGTACATGAATATATAAGACATTTGGTGGAATTGAATCCCACGAGATCTGTGTGTAATGAAGGAAATATGTAAACTAGGAAAGGCAAAATAAATGTAAATAGTGCCGTTGTTATCAAAGGAAGGAAAATATCAAGAGACTGTTGTAGTATTCTTAATACTCACCCTTAAGTTGGCGCATGAAGGTTCGAAATGCCCAACTTGCAAGATAAAGTGTCGAATAAGTCACGGCCCAATGCTTTGGTGAAAATATCAGCAAGTTGTTGGGAAGCAGAAACATGGGCTGGAGCGATGAGACCACTACAAAGCTGTTCATGAACGAGATGGCAGTCAATCTCGATGTGTTTGGTGCGTTCATGGAAAACAGGATTCTTGGCAATGTAGAGCGCAGCCTGGTTGTCGCAGTAGAGGTGCATGGGCTGAGGATGAGGAACAGTGATGTCGGTGAGCAAAGAACGAAGCCAAGTCAGTTCACACGTAGTAGAGGCCATGGCACGGTATTCAGCTTCGGCAGAAGAATGAGAGACAGTGGGTTGTTTCTTGGTACGCCAAGAAATAGGACTAGTGCCAAGTTGGATAAAAAAACCAGTGGTGGAGCGATGAGTAATAGGACAACTTGCCCAGTCGGAGTCGGAGTAGGCGGAGACTTGCAAATTGTTCTCAGTAGGATAAAAGAGGCCTTGACCAGGAGTAGCTTTAAGGTAGCGGAGGATGCGAAGGCCAGCGTCATAATGGGGCTGACGAGGAGTGTGCATGAATTGACTGAGAATGTTGACAGCGAAAACAATGTCTGGACGAGTGATGGTAAGATAGATAAGGCAGTCGATGAGGCGACGATATATGCTGGGATCCGGGAGAAGGACGCCAAGGGAGTCGGTGAGTTTGAGATTTCTGTTCCATCGGAGTGTGAGCAGGGCGGGTACCAAGATGGCCGCTGTCGGTGAGGATATCGAGGGCATATTTCCGTTGATTAAGGAAAATGCTGGAAGGGAAGCGAGCAACTTCTAAGCCCAAAAAATACTTCAAGGGACCAAGATCTTTAATGCGGAAACGGTGCCCAAGAAATCTTTGAGAAAGTTGATGTGCGAGGGATCATTACCTGCCAAAAGAATATCGTCAACATAGATAAGGATGAGAGTAAATGAAGAGGCTTTTGAATGAGTAAAAAGAGAATGATCAGCCTGAGACTGATGAAAACCGGCAGCTAAGAGGACAGAAGAAAGCTTCGAAAACCAATTCCAGGAGGCTTGCTTGAGGCCGTAAAGCGATTTGCGCAAGCGGCAAACACGAGACTCCCCTCACTACAAGAGCCAGGAGGCGGGAGCATGTAGACTTCCTCGTCAAGGTCACCGTGAAGGAAAGCATTGTGGACGTCTAATTGATGAAGCGCCCAATGTTTGATGGCCGCAACTGCAAGGACACATCTAACAGTGACAAGTTTAGCAACAGGAGCGAAAGTATCATGATAATCAAGGCCTTCAACCTGAGTGTAACCCTTGGCAACTAAACGAGCTTTGTAGCGTTCAATAGAACCGTCAGCTCGAAGTTTGGTCTTGAAGACCCATTTACAGCCAATAGGTTTCTTACCTGGAGGGAGAGGCTTAAAGTCCAAGTGTGATTAGCTTCAAGAGCGGTGAGTTCAGCAGCCATGGCATCACGCCAATGAGCATGGCGGATGGCAGCAGAATAAGAGCGGGGATCATCATTTTGTGCTAATGAAGAAAGAAAAGCTAAATGACCAATATTAAAACGATGATAAGATAAATGAGAAGAGAGATAGTGAGCCGTACCTGAGGGAGGGTGAGAGGAGGGGTGAGCCGGAATGGATGAAGGAAGAGTTGGACAGATGTAATCACGAAGATAGGTAGGAGTTGTGAGTTGACGACGGGGTCGGGTAGGAGGTAGCGGGAGAGGGGGGGAGTGGGAGAGGCTGAGGAAGGGGTAGAGGGAAGGGAAGCGGAAGGAGAGGAAGGAAGGTCAGGAATAGGGAGAGGAGGACAGGATCAGAGGAAGGATGAAGTGTGCGGTCGTGATAAGGGAAGAGATGTTCTTCAAAAGTGACGTCCCGAGAAATGAAGGTTTGACGAGTGTCGAGATCAAAAACTCGATAAGCACTATGGTGAGCAGGATAACCAAGAAATATGCAACGTTTAGCACGAGGAGAAAATTTATCACGATGAGAAGAAATAGTATGAGCGTAACATAAGCAACCAAAAACACGTAAGTGAGTGTAAGAGGGAGGTTTGTGAAAGAGAAGTTCGTAAGGAGATTTGTGATTAAGACTAGGAGAAGGAGTGCGATTAATAAGATAAGTAGCAGTCAAAATGCATTCCCCCCAAAAAGTGAGAGGCAGATTAGCGTGGAAACGGAGACATCGAGCCACATTAAGAAGATGGCGATGTTTACGTTCAGCAACGCCATTCTGTTGGGGGGTTTCGACGCAAGTCTTTTCATGAAAAATGCCATGATCATGGAATAATTGTTGCATTTTATGAGAAAGAAATTCTTGACCATTATCAGTGCGAATAAATTTAACAGAGTGAGTGAAATGATTATGAGCGAATGCGAGAAAATTTTGAAGACAACTATATGTGTCAGATTTGAATTGCATTAAATAAACCCATGTGGTGCGTGAGTAATCATCGACTATAGTGAGAAAATAATGAGCACCAGAAAGAGAGGGCGTGGAATAACCACCCCAAATGTCACAATATATGCGATTAAAACAAACTGTGCTTTTATTCAAATTTATTGAAAAAGGTAACCGAGTATGTTTAGCATGGGCACAAATATCACAAGGAAAAATAGCAGATGAAATATTAAGAGATTTAGGAATGTAACGCATAGAAGGATGACCAAG
This sequence comes from Morella rubra, assembly GCA_003952965.2. Lineage (NCBI taxonomy): Eukaryota > Viridiplantae > Streptophyta > Magnoliopsida > Fagales > Myricaceae > Morella > Morella rubra. The sequence continues at coordinate 130,526 of RXIC02000051.1, read as the reverse complement.
GCGGGCGTGCCATAAATGAGGGGGCGAAACACGATGAGAGTGGAGGGCAGTGACTGAGGGAAATTTGCATAGTAGAGTCCATTGCGAACTTCACCCGTTCCAATCAGCCTCTTCGTGGCACGGTCCTGAAAAATACAAAAGTGTGAGGAAAAAAGAGCAACGCAATTGAGATCATTAGTGAGTTTGCTAATAGAAGGTTAAATTTAAATTGAGGAACGTATAGGACATCGTTGAGAATAAAATTGGGAGCCAAAGAAACAGTCCCAGATTGCGTAATAGAAACAATTTCACCAGTGGGTAATTTAATAGGACAAGGTTGAGCAAGAAAATTAATGTTAGTAAGACTAGATAAGTGAGAAACCATATGGTCAGAAGCTCCAGAGTCAATAACCCATTCAGTAGAAGAAAATAAAGAAACGAAGTTGCAGGACACAATGTTACCAGCAAAGTTGACCGAAGGAGGCTCTGTGTTGACTGGAGGGGTATTTCTGGAATTCAGCAAGTCCATAAGTTGCTGGACTAGGTCACCCGAGAGATTGGAGAGGCCATTCACGGGAGAGCGCCAAGCGTGGATATCTGATGCGCCGCAGAGGAAGAACCGTCAGCTGAGTCTGGAGGAGGACGGGAGGCGTGGAGGTGGCCTAGAGGGAACCCGTGGAGGCAGTAACACTGCTCCTGCCAGTGACCATCACGGTGACAGTAGGAGCATTTGGGGCGTCCTCTGCCACGGCCACGGAATCGGAGCGGAAAGGAGGGCGGTTGGCAGCCATTACAGCAGCATCTGGGGAAGGAGTGGGAAGATGCAGCAAGCGTTGACGTTCTTCTTGATGGAGGATGGAATAGAGTTTGGAAAAGGAGGTAGAGGGTCCATGGCAAGGATTTGGTTGCGAATGGAGGCGTAGGATTCGTGAAGGCCAACCAAAAACTGAAAGGTACGTTCGGTTTCATTGAGTTGTTGAATATCTTTGAGAGCACCACAACTGCAATGGGGCACGGGTTGGAGAATGGAGAGCTCGTCCCAAAATCCTTTGAGGAGGGTGAAGTACATGGAGAGGGATCTGGTGTCTTGGGTTAGCAGAGAAATGTCCCGTTTCAATTGGAAAACACGGGGGTTGTTGGATTGGGAGAAACGGTCTTGGAGATCAATCCATACACCCCGAGGACTGTCATGGTAGAGAAGGCTGTCGGAAATGGATTTGTCAATGGAATTGAGAATCCATGACAGAACCATATCATTACAGCGTTCCCACAGTTGAATATCGGCAGAGGAAGAGGTCGGTTTTGGAAGAGAGCCATTGACAAAACCAAGTTTGTGTTTGGCGTTGAGGGCAATTTTCATGGCTCTCTGCCATTTGAGGTAGTTATCACCATTGAGGAGGGTGGAAACTAAGGTAGCACCAGGATAGTCTGAAGAGTGGAGAAAATATGGAGAAGAGGCGTCCAGATGAGGTTTGGACGGAGTGGGAGGAGAGACCTCCGAATCAGAGCCGGAACTAGACATGAAGAAAAAAAAATTCACTGCTCTGATACCATGTTAATATTTGGAGAAAGCATATTCGAGAGATTTGAGAATGCTATATATTTTTGTATTGAACGTATTCTGTACATGAATATATAAGACATTTGGTGGAATTGAATCCCACGAGATCTGTGTGTAATGAAGGAAATATGTAAACTAGGAAAGGCAAAATAAATGTAAATAGTGCCGTTGTTATCAAAGGAAGGAAAATATCAAGAGACCGTTGTAGTATTCTTAATATGGATAGATGGAGGCTATGGAAACCATCAGTTTTAGCTTCCGCTGCTTCGCACGAGGAGTCAATGAGAAAGATTTGATGTTTTTGAAAATATTCATTGTTTGTAACTGCAATTTTTCTGTCGTGTTCATTTGCTTTCTTGTTGATTTTGCTCATGGATTTTGAGTCGACAAGTTGAGTTTTTTCTGTCGTATTACAATTGAGCTGAGCGGAGCATGAGATTCGAATCTAATTGTTGAACAAGGCAAAGCTCTGTTTTTTCGGGTTTGTTTGGAGAAATTGCTTTACGGGGATTCTGCCTTTGACTTTGCTGCGAGACTTCTGTTTGAATAAGACAAATTTATAACAGACACCTGGGGTTAATTGAGAATAGTGCATTTTTAAGTGCTGTGTGTTTAGGTTTATCCTACGATAGTTTAATTTTCAACACAAGGGCATTCTATTGTTTTTACGACACACCATGACAGTGACAAATTTGATAATGGGATATCTCATCTTACTTTGCTTCCTGAGCTTCTGTGGAAGCAGCATTGTTAAACGCTGATGGATTCTTATTAACGATGGAGTTTGATAAATTAAGTGTTGCATTGTGAAGAAGGTAATAGCTTGTGGCTTATTCAAGGCGTGGCTTCAATAGCTTATCTGTTTTCACATACATGCTCTTAGGTGGAGTGTATCTAGACTTTCTTCTTGCTTGGTCAATTATAACAGTCTCCTCATGGTAGCTTTTTTTCCCCCCTCTAGAAGAATCCAGATATTGAAGTGGAGAAAGATAAGGATGATCTCAAATTGGGTACTGAAGACTCAGAAGAAGCTTGGAAACAGGTTCTAGACTCTTTCAAAGAACAAGCCTTGAAGATGCAAAGCATTTCCCAAGAAGCATACGAGGTATACTCCAAGAAAGCAATTATCATCCTAAAAGAAACTTCAGAACAGATGAAAATACAAGCAGATAAGGCAAAAAAGGATTTCTCTGTGATAGCAAAGGAAATTAGCGAAATTAGTGATATTCAAATACTTCAAATGTAATATGAATTAGAAGTTGAATATGAAGAAAACTAAATATTCAATATGAAGAAAAAGAAATTAGCGAAATTAGTGTTCGATGTTGGGATACCGTATGGTATGTAAGATGAATATGAAGTTGTATCAAATGCCTGCAATCTAAATTTTTGTCATTACACTGCATTTTGAAAAATACCTTAGTTGAGTCAGTCAAGGATATAGATAGATGCAGGGTGTAATCCATTTAAGTGTGATTGGAAAGTAAAACAGCAAAGAAGAGGAGGGGGGGGGTGGGGGTTGGCAGGATCTTTTACAAGTTAAATATTTTTTTCTTTGGAACATTCGACTTTCAAAATGCTGTGAAAGAACTTAGTTGCATAAGGTGTTATATTGAAAGGAACAACTTCTTAGTATCTTTGTAGTGCTGTTGTTTTTTGAGTAATTTCTATGCTTGCATGTGTAGATTTACGCTGAAGCAGAGAAATGCAAATAATTTGGATGGTGAAGATGAGGTGGAAGTGACTGTTTATGATTATTTTGTTAATCATCGTCATATAGAATTGCGTTATTCTGGGGATCTACCATGTATCAATGTGGGAAGCCAAAGCCCAACTTATTTTCCTCTTAAGGTGAATTATGGTTATTTTATAACCAAGTTTTAAACATATGACTAGTGGATTTTATCTGAGGTTTCACCAGTTCTGTATAGCATACTTATCTGTATGAAGAAATTGTAAAATTCTTGCTACGTGGCCAATATCAATCTTATTGCTAGGACTGTAAAATGCCTCTATGTTTATGAATTTTGGAATGAATGCCTTCTATGTTTATGAATTTTGGAGTGCCTCTAAAATGCCTCTATGTATTCTATATCTCTCTCTATGTTCTCTGTTCAAGCTATTGGCATATTGTTCATTTTTTCTTATCCCGTTTCTCCTTTTCAATGGCAGAGTTACCACTTGGTGAAGATGGGGTTGGTGCTGATGGTGTACTGAAGCTGCTTTTGCTAATGCTAGGATTAAAGTTATTTTTATTTTATGTTAGAAACTCGTATAGACTCTTGTGTTGTAAAACTTGTAAGACTTGGTTATTTAATCAATGATGAATTATATTTGCTTTATTATCCTTGTTCTTAGGTTTTTACATCAATGAATTATGGTTATTAAAATAAATTTGTATTACAAATTAAAAAACGCAGGTGTTTTTATAAATAAAGCTATTGCAACGTTTTTCTAAAAAAAAAAACACCTAGGTCTATAGCGTTTTTAACGGCGCTAATGTAGCGCGTTTTAAAGAAACGCTACTAAATTTTTTTTTAAAAAAAAAAACGATTGGTCTATAGGGCGTTTTCTAAAACGGGCAGGCAGTGGCGTTTTCTAAAACGTTGTAAAAAATTCAAAAAAGCGCTTCGGTCTTTAGCGGCAGTCGTGACCGCCGCTATAGGTCAAGATTTTCACAGCGTCGCGAAAAATGCCGCTATAACCTATTGCGACACACATATAGCTGCTAAAAAAACGCTGCTAAAACCTATAGCAGCGGGCTATAACTAGTGGTCTTGAGCAACTGTAAGTTGTTTTTTTTTGTAGTGGGTGTTGTAAAACTTGACCGAATCAAGTCCAATAAATGCAAGGGCAATTTCTTGCCATAATTCTCATAGGGGTACCACTCTTCCTTGGGTCTTCGCATTACCTTGTTAAAGAATTGCAGAGCAAGATTAATCAAGATCTCTTCGCTGTCCTTTCTCAAATTTTTCTAAGGGAAGCCGTTAAATAACTTAAACAGAACAAAAAATGGGATCTGATTCTCAAGCAGCAGAAGGTCGTTATAGAGAGCAGATGATACCCGCAACTTCCTGCGGAGAGGGTCATCTGATTTGAATGGTCTCCATGAGTTAAACCTAAGAAACAACTCGAGTATAAAAAAACCATACGAATCATCATTCCGAGAACTCATCAGTGCCGATGGACCCACTTCTTTAGAATAACATTTTTTGGCCTCCTCTGTCAATTGTTCTTATGTCGTTGATGTAGACGTCCAATTCTGAGCTCTTACCTTCAGCAGCTGCGCTGGAAGCGTTGTGATTAATGTGGAAAGAGGGAGTAGTGATAGATGCGGATGGACCATGGGATGTACGACGCCTTTTCCATGGCTTGTCGTAAGGTTTTAGACATATTATTCTTGAGAAAGGAGCGGACGTACAGCAATTTGCGATCATCCATTACCTTCAGCTCATGAACATTTGTATTGTTGTGATAGGGTCCGATGGAGACGATCTGGGGCACCTTGTATTTATTGTCAAATTTATTGCTGAGCTCGCGGGGGAGCCTGAAGATGCAAGTTCCTCCAACAGGTTCTTTTGGTGACTCCGTCTCCTGGGTATTTTCTTCGGCGCTCTTTGTTTGTGGTGAGTCATAGATCTTTTTTTTCAGCTCAGCCAGGAAATCCTTCTCGACCTTTGGAGCCTCAACCTCTGGAATATCATTCTTTGCTTCGCCCTCAGTCATCGTGCACTTTGTTTTGGTTTTCTGCACTTAATGCATAAATCATGACTTCATTAGGTGATCATGTCCAACACAAAAATAAAAATAAATAGTAGGCTAAAGACTTTGGAAAAAGAAAAAGCGGATGGAAACGATTACATTCCCTCTCATGCAAAGCGTAAGTTGGACATGATTTCCATTTTTCTGGACATAATAGACCGATACCTTTCGTTGAATATTAGGATCTGAATTATTTTTAGTTTAGATCAAATTCTTTTTTGTCCAAATTAGTGTTGTTGCACATAGCTCCAAGGAACCTAGCTAATAGTACCATCTCATCATGCACTCTGATGATTACTTTTGATGATCCCAGTGTGTGAATAGGCAAGTGCCTACTGGACAGTGTCTCATATTCTTTTAAGATATTAGGTATTAATGCTAAATATCTCCTTGTTTTAAAAACAAGGAAAACAAAAACAATCTTATTGCCCATTCACTAATTAAGTTCGCAATTTTAAATAATTAATTAAGTCTGCATTTGGCTCTAGCACAAGTCAATTCACACAGAAAACTTACCAAGAAGACCCAACAAAAATAATATATCTAAGGAAGTCACAGTTCACCATCAAAAACAAGTAGCTTACCAGTCGAATCACCGTGAAAAAGCGTAGCAATAATGAAGCTAGCGCCTTCCTTAGTTGTGGAAAGGAGCCTGGGGATGGAGGGAGGCAAGGAGGAGAGAGAGAGAGAGAGAGAGAGGGAAAGGGCTGAGAGATCACTCACTGAGTGTCGGTATAGAGTAGGGTCAAGGCTCTCGCAATTTTAAAGGATGAGACTAGAAGCTCAGCATGATTCGGACAAAAAGTAGTGGGATTAATAAAGTGAACTACTTTAATAACTGGCTTCCACTCTAACCAATTATTGTTTCAAGCTCGTGGTTCTCGCTGTTTTTTTTTTTTTAATATCAAAACGAACTTCATTACTTGAAATAAAGAACGCCCACACCAATTGCTGGTTACAAAAAGAGGGTTCCTGCCCACTGTGCCCCTGTGGGGGAAGGTAATTCCACAACATGCTCAAGTAAAACGAAGTATTTCCAGAACTAATTTTAGTGGCAGCTTAACGAGTCAAATGATGCGTCATCATGATGAGAATAAGAAAGAAAAAACTCGATCGTGGTTCACAATTGGGCCATGGGGGATGGATAAAAGAAGGAAAAAAGGAAGTAACCTCATCATATCTGTCGTCCACTTGAGGTGATTACTGTTGCACTTGGTTCAAAATGGAATCCTAATATATAAGGAAAAAAAAACTCTTGTAGAAATATATAATTGCACTTGGTCCTGGATGGAATCCTAATACATAAGAAAGTACCTCATCAGTTTTCAGAAACATACTTTCTTGTTCTTTTCCATGGCCCCTTTAATTTTTTTGCTGTCTGGAAAATGGGAGACACTGAAGATAAGGCGTTATGTTTTTTTGTTAAAAAAAAAATCCGACTTTTTATATTCTAATCTCTTATCCTAGACAGCCCAGAGAGAAATCCAAACCATTGGTTTGGAAAACTTTCCACATCCGTAGGACTACGCATATTGGCCCAGTTTACTCAAGCACAAATTAGACAAGGCTCCCAATTCGTGACTAGGCTTATAAGTTCATCAACCCTTTCATCTGTTGTGTATAAGCAAGGCTCAGTTTTAATTAGGCACAAATTAGACAAGGGTCTCACGAGTCAAGACATAAATAATAGATAGATGAATATATAGGAAAGTAGACAATTTTGTTTTGGGTGCAAGAGAGAATATTATTGCTTGCCTTTTTTGCTCGTAATTTTTCACTATTTTCAGCTATGTCATAAGCGGTGAGGTTTTGTTTTATGAAGGCCATCTTATCCACTCTAGAATGATCAATGAGCTTCTCGACTATGTTATCAGATTTAGACGAATCACAACTTTTTTCTAGTCTTGTTAAATGTCTTGAATGATCAACCTTTTACTAATTGGTAGCTGTCTTGATCTTTCGATTTTAGAGCTCTTATCCATAAACGTTATTTTGTATTCTTCCTTATATTAATTTATACTATAATTTTTATTATAATAAAACATGATCTTCCTACACTTTAGTTATCGGTTAGGACGAAGAGTTTATGAATGAAAAAAAAAAAAAAAGGTCAAATCACCAACAAACTTTTTCTGAATTGATTTAAGTGTATTTTAAATAAAGGTTAAATATATTTTGCAACCTTGAACTAGATGATTTCGATACTTTACACTCCTATATATAATTTTTATCACATTGTATCTACCAATTATTGATTTCAAACAATATACACCCCATTAAGATTTTTCATTAATTTGAATGGAAAATGATTTTTTTGACTGTGACTATTTATTGAGATAAAATCATAATTTTTGAAGTTAAATATCAATTCCATCAATTTTAAAAGAAGATGCAGAGTGTCTGAAAGTAATAGTTAGTGGAGTAATATAATACAAATAATAAATCGAAATGCAAAATCTCAAAACCAAGTTAGTGGGGCAATATAATACAAATAATAGATCAGAATGTAAAAACCCCATAATTGGAGAATTCAAAGTACATTTATACCTTAAATAAATAACCATGTGGCAGCCCCATTAATGGAGGAACTTACTCAAAAATCTATGCAAAAAACACACCAAATCAATGTTAAGAGAGATTTATCCTGCTCAACTTGAAACTGAATGATTCTGGAACATTTTTATCAAGATTGAATCTTAAACCTCGTCTTTTAAAAAACATGTTAAAAATAACTATAAAACTTAACAACTATAAGGAAGAGGATGGAATGAAAGATAATCCAATGACACAAGAGGCAATGGCAAGACCTGCGGAATGCTCTAACACAGCATACGAACCTGTCACAAATGCCCCACCATTGTTACCATCGCCGCCAAAATAAACAACCAGGCCACCATTGAAAAATTGGCACGCGATTCAGGTTTAGGCAGCAATGGCACTAGTAGGTGAATCAAGACAGCGGAACTGGAGAATACCAAGGATGTGGTATCGAAAATAACAAATGCCACGAAAGCAGCGCTACTCCTCAATATTGCAGAGCCTGGGTGTGTGCCGTCATTACCTACGAAACCCCCAGGCATGGTAATGCCTGCTGCAAAGGTCACAGTAGTAATGAGTGTAGCTGCTACCAAATGAGCAGTTGCTGCATTCTCCAACCGCTTCTGGTACTCCTCCGAGTCTGAATTTGCCATGTCCACCTTGTCTTTCATTTTTTACAGCAAGTTCAGAGTTTCTCGACAATATATAGCCTTAAAAAAATTTTAATATATATAGCTTAGAAGAAAGAAAGAAGTAATAGTAAAAGCACACAGTGATATAGAACACTTCGACTCAAGCAGAGAACAAAATGGTTGCTTAGAAAACCAAAAAGAAAAAAGAAACAAAAGCAGAGAAGAACAAAGTATGCATTACGACAGCACCATAGACTGCTGTGTGCCTCAGGGGCAGCAAATAGTCCCTACCATGGCAGAAACTCTGTTCTCGATATATATGCAAGCAGTTCCCAAGAAGAAACATGAACACCAGATATATAACCAATGGGATTGAGGAATTATAATTCCATACGTTTAAAACCTTCAGATTTTAATATCTTGGCCCGACATTTGATAACTTTATTCTTTGTTTACTACAAATATGTGAGTATTTTTGGAATTTATGAGCTGCAGCTGGACTTTCCCCTCCCCGAATCAGGTATCAGATCCCCTGTAAAAGTGCCCCAGACCAAGACCCCTCACCTTAATCCTATCACCTTCAATAGAAAGCCATAACGAATTCCTTTGCCACAACTAAAAGCCAAAAGTAAGTAGGAAGACTTCAGGGAAAAGCTCAACCATATTAAGTAGAACAAAATTGAGGAAAGGTAGTGAAAGCGAGTTGATTGGGTGAGATTACCAGTAAAATCACCTGTCAAAAGCGTAGCGAGTAGTGACGACTGGACTGTAGTCAGCTGTGCTTCACGTTGATATGTCTAGATTGTCTGGATTATCGATCTGCTTGTGGGAGAGAAGAGGGTGAACAGTAATGGGTAGACGAAGAAGGGAAAGCAGACAAAGATAGAGAAAAATTGAGGCGGAGACGCTGAAGTGTGAGGACTAAAGAGTTTCGCAAATAAGAAAAAAATGAGAACATTACAAAAAAAAAAAAAAAAAAGATGGGCCAGCAAATGCTCTGAATTCGGGGAGGTTCGGCAAACTTACGCTTGCAGAGCAGGTGGTTGAATTGAAAAATCCGGTTTAGACCCTAATAAATTAGAAGGGGTGAATAGTTTTCCCTCTAATTAACAAATCAATAACAATTTTAAAACATGTTCTAAAATTGTTTAGCCTAGATATGCATAATAATCAACTCATCAACAAATCAGCGAAAAATTAAAACAAACTTAATCACACAAAGAGACAAGGATTTGATAATGAAGTGGAAAACCTTTGAAATACCATTCAAAGAAAAACCACTCCGGCTAGCAGCCACCTAGAATCCACTAAGAAGAAAACTTTACAAACAGTGATTCAGACACGGGCAACCCCAGTTGCTTGACTCTGACAACCCTGATGTAATAATCTAAGCCTCCTTGGTTAGACCCGCTTCGTGCGGCATTCTCAGACCTTTGAGGATCTTCTTTTGGATTCTTCACGACAAACCTTGTTCTTCAGCACGCCTTCAACACAATGAAGGTTACAAGATATTTGGAAAAATAATAGAGAAAAACTCATCAATGTTGAAGCACAAATCTTCTAGTTTTTCTCTCAAGGGAGGAGGCACAAGTTTGCTCAATGGAGGCCTCAATATTACGAAACCTAGTAGGGTTTCCTAACATTTCAAAAGGAAACAAAAATTTTGAAATTGAAGTCGCCATGGGTCGACGCGGTAAACGCATTGTTGTCTCGTCAAAAGTCTGCATTTTTTCGGGAGCGCTTTCAAACGCAGGTCAAACATGAAGACTTTACCATCGACTTAACTCTTGAACAAATGTGGAGACAAATATACAACTCGATTAAGACATATTTTGATACAGAATTATGCTAATACAAAATGCACTAACAAAACTGTTAGGTAAAAACGTGCAAGAGGATAGACTAGAGTCATTAGACCAAGATCTGTTCACATCGGTAAGGACGACTTTGAAACGTCTTGGTCTCCCCACATTAATAAAAAAAGGTGGGGGATCCATTATTCTTTTGCCTGTTTTGCTGATGTTTAATCTAACAAAAGAAAACAGAGACAGATAACATGCGTAAAGGTGCATCTATAGCACATATTTTGATCAATATTTTAGATCTTGTGTACTCACGTTCAAGTAAAGCGTTAGCCACGTCTCGACTTTTTAACTTCAAAAAAAACCAGTTAAAATTGCTCTCGAAACTCTTTTTGTATACTCAAGTTCAAGTAAAGCGTTAGCCACGGCTGATGCTTTTTAACTTTAAAAAAACCAGTTAAAATTTCTCTTGAAATTCTTGAATCATAAGAAAGTTAAATTCAATCTAAATTGCCACGTGGCTTTAAGGCAGTAATAGTTCCTGCCATGGCAGAAACTGTCCTCTGTATTTACGCAAGCAATTCTCAATGTAAGAAGAAACACGAACACCAGCTGTAACCAATGAGATTGAGGAATTATAATTTAATACATTTAAAACTTCAGATTTTAATATAAGCCCCCATTGACTCCACATTTGATAACTTCAATCTTTGTCCACCATAAATAAACTCCTTAGGTATAAGTTAAATACGAATATGTGAGTATTTTTAGAATATATGAGCTGCAAAAGTATTTGTGAAAAAAATTTCAAAAAAGTTGTGTGTGTGTGTGTGTGTGTGTTTTTTTTTTTTTCTAAACAACGAAATTCATTCAAATGAGAAAACAAAAGGGCCACCCCTCAAGGAGGTTTAAAAAAGTCACTGAGTCTTAATTAAGAAGACCGGTAAACTAGGAGGAATATCCCCAAAAAAAAGGCCCTAGAAACCTACCACTTAACCAAGCTATCCGTAACTTAATTTGCTTGGCGTGAAACTTTAAAAAAGCTCCAGGATTGAGAGACATCATTTCACAAATAACTATAATGGTAGCACCCAGAGAGTCCGAGATCACAATGGAAGGGTCCGTAATACCCAAGATTAAACATCAGCAATTGCACAATTGCACAAAGTGCAGGTAAAATGCTGCTACACGACAAAAAAAGCTACTAAGTTTTCACCAGCGGTTTTTCAAACGCCGCTAACAAACGTAGACAAAGAAGGGAAATCAGGAAATTAGATGCGCAAACAAAGACAGAGGAAGGACCAAAAACTTTCGCAAATAAGGAAAAAGAAACAACAAAACAGTTAGAGATAACATGAGTGAATGTACGTATATTTGGAATTTAATGTATCAAAATTGGTGAAAAAAATAAAAACATAGATAATTCGAGTGAATTTTTTAAATTTTTTTTGATTAAAAAATGATAATTTGATAAAGAGAGAGATTATTTTGAAGTTATTTTATTAAGTTACATATTTGGGATGGACAAAATTTGAATAACATGTGTTAAGAGCATTCCTAGTAGCTTCTCTATTCTAGTATTTTACTTAGAATAGATAACCAATTTAACAAAAAGGCTGAAAAACACCCCTAGCAGCTTATCTATTCTAACAAATTTTAACAAAAAACTTTAACAAGTGAACAATGATTCTCTATTTTTAGAGAACCACTATTCACTTCACCATCTTAAAATATTAATATTTCTTTTCTTTTCTTTTTTCTTCCAACTCTCACTTCTCCCTCTATTTTCTTTTCATTTTTTTTTTTTTTCTTCCACCCAATCTCACGTTCTCCCTCTCTTTTCTTTTTTTTTCTTTTTCTTTTATTCCTCTCAGACAGTTAAAAACGAATATTTAAAAATATAAATGTTATAGAAAGAATAAAGAAATCTTTGAAAAATAATATTTAAATAGAATAGTAAAAATAGATAGTTAAAATAGAGAAGCTGCTGTGAGTGTTTTTAAAAAGTTGATAGTTAAAATAGAGAAGTGTGCCAAATTTAAATAAACTGCAAGAAATGCTATATGGTGCGAATATAACACATATTTTGATTAATGTCTTAGACTTTTGTCTTTGGATTTCATATCATCTTCAATAATCGTACAATCATTTTAGGTATAAATACCACTATAGAGTGTTAAAACTTTATACTTTTAAATATTATTTTATTATATTATATTCATCCATTATTAATTTTAAATTGAAGTGCTGATGATTGCATCCTTTTCAAAAAGATTGAAAATAACTGTGCGTTGGTGTATCACGGAAGTCGAAACAGGGGCCCTTTTTGCACGATCATTGGCGGTCGACTTTTGGTAGTTATTATGGAAATTTGTAGGGCGCCACTTTGAAAAAGGAAATCTTTTTACTTTAGACATGCCTGTTATATATCGGAATGATAACAATCTCACTTTAAGTCCGAGGATTAATAAATATTGCAAGCGCACACAAATTAGTACTTTATTTATTTTCGGCCCTGTGTTACATCATGTTTGTACACCAAGCGCAGAGCTTACTATTGCATGATCCATCTTTTTTTTTTTTTTTTTACCTTTGATTGGATGGTATAAAAAAATTTTAAAAAAAATTTCACAATCACTTTTTATCAACTCCAATACCTTCTTATAAATTTCGACAAATTCTTTATAAATTCAATACCTTTTTACAAATTTTAACTACTTTTTCTCTCAATACTAAGAAAATCTATACTACTTTCAACAACAAAAAAAATTCATCAGTCACCCAAAGATAGGGTTGGCGGCACAACAAACTACAAGACTTCACAATTCACACCCTTGAGAATACAAGATCCTATTGAATATGTCACGAACATTAATATTGGCTAACTTGGCTGCTCTCTGGAAGTGGAGAACGAGGTTAAGGATTTATTGTTTACCGTTTGGATGGACATAAGCATAGCCGCTGATGAAGGTCTGCGCGAATGTAAGTAGCAAGTACACCAAGGCAACAAATGCCGAAATTAATAACCACGGCTTGTGGCAATACTCGCGCTTGAAGTCCGCCCACTTCCAACGGATCTCACTCCTGCAGTATGCATCCACTTTATTGAACATTTTGGACAAGTTATCAAAATCGTCTTCTTGGGGTAAGTATACGTTATCAAAGCCAAACAACAAGTCCTTGCCCAAAGCGTTGATGTAAGTAGCAAGCTCTCATCGGTCTCGAACGAATGTTCAATCACTTTGCGTTCGTAAAGGAGATCAACATCCTCTTTGGTGTTCGAAAGGCAGTCCAAGAAAGCAGCGTACCTCATGAAGTACTTGGAGATATTGGGATGGCTTTGCTCAAATGCCACGCAGTTCACCAAGAAAGAGCTCATGAAGTCATCAATGGTTATGTTGGGCATATGAATAACACCGCTCTTGAATTTCACCGCCAAGAAGCTTTCTGCATTGCATGGCTTGACCTCAATTCCCGCACGAAAGAGCTTCGAGAAGCAGGGAATAGTACTAGTGCATCTGTTGTCCGGATTGACCTTGCCATTTCCTGCACATAGGAGCCTCAAGAAACAGGGAATATTCTCCCTTGGCAATTTTTGAAGGGGTGTGTAAAACTTGACCGAATCAAGTCCAATAAATGCAAGGGGCAATTTCTTGCCATAATTCTCATAGGGGTACCACTCTTCCTTGGGTCTTCGCATTACCTTGTTAAAGAATCTCAGAGCAAGATTAATCAAGATCTCTTCGCTGTCCTTTCTCAAATTTTCTCTAAGGGAAGCCTTAAATAACTTAAACAGAACAAAAAATGGGATCTGATTCTCAAGCAGCAGAAGGTCGTTATAGAGAGCAGATGATACCCGCAACTTCCTGCGGATAGGGTCATCTGATTCGAATGGTCTCCATGAGTTAAACCTAAGAAACAACTCGAGTATAAAAAAACCATCACGAATCATCATTCCGACGAACTCATCAGTGCCGATGGACTCCACTTCTTTAGAATAACATTTTTTGGCCTCCCCTTCAATTGCCCTTATGTCGTTGATGTAGACGTCCAATTCTGAGCTCTTACCTTCAGCAGCGGCACCCGAAGCGTTGTGATTAATGTGAAAGAGGGAGTAGTGATAGATGCGGATGGACCATGGGATGTACGACGCCTTTTCCATGGCTTGTCGTAAGGTTTTGGACATATTATTCTTGAGAAAGGAGCGGACGTACAGCAATTTGCGATCATCCATCACCTTCAGCTCATGATCATTTGTATTGTTGTGATAGGGTCCGATGGAGACGATCTGGGGCACCTTGTATTTATTGTCAAATTTATTGCTGAGCTCGCGGGGGAGCCTGAAGATGCAAGTTCCTCCAACAGGTTCTTTTGGTGACTCCATCTCCTGGGTATTTTCTTCGACGCTCTTTGTTTGTGGTGAGTCATAGATCTTTTTTTTCAGCTCAGCCAGGAAATCCTTCTCAACCTCTGGAGCCTCAACCTCTGGAATATCATTCTTTGCTTCGCCCTCAGTCATCGTGCACTTTTGTTTTGGGTTTTCTGCACTTAATGCATAAATCATGCTTCATTAGGTGATCATGTCCAACACAAAAATAAAAATAAAATAAATAGTAGCCTAAAGACTTTGGAAAAAGAAAAAGCGGATGGAAACGATTACATTCCCTCTCATGCAAAGCGTAAGTTGGACATGATTTCCCTTTTTCTGGACATAATAGACCGTACCTTTCGTTGAATATTAGGATCTGAATTATTTTTAGTTTAGATCAAATTCTTTTTGGTCCAAATTAGTGTTGTTGCACATAGTTCCAAGTAACCTAGCTAATAGTACCATCTCATCATGCACTCTGATGATTGCTTTTGATGATCCCACTGTTTGAATAGGCAAGTGTCTACTGTACAGTGTCTCGTAATCCTTTCAGATATTAGGTATTAATGCTAAATATCTCCTTGTTTTAAAAACGAGGAAAACAAAAACAATCTTATTGCCCATTCACTAATTAAGTTCGCAATTTTAAATAATTAATTGAGTCTGCATTTGGCCTTAGCACAAGTCAATTCACACAGAAAACTTACCAAGAAGACCCAACAAAAATAATATATCTAAGGAAGTCACAGTTCATCATCAAAAACAAGTAGCTTACCAGTCGAATCACCGTGAAAAAGCGTAGCAATAATGAAGCTAGCGCCTTCCTTAGTTGTGGAAAGGAGCCTGGGGATGGAGGGAGGAAGAGGGGGAGAGAGAGAGAGAGAGAGAGAGAGAGAGGAAAGGCTGAGAGATCACTCACTGAGTGTTGGTATAGAGTAGGGTCAAGGCTCTCGCAATTTTAAAGGATGAGACTAGAAGCTCAGCATGATTCGGACAAAAGGCAGTGGGATTAATAAAGTGAACTACTTTAATAACTGGCTTCCACTCTAACCAATTATTGTTTCAAGCTCGTGGTTCTCGCTCTTTTTTTTTTTTTTTTAATATCAAAACGAACTTCATTACTTGAAATAAAGAACACCCACCAATTGCTGGTTACAAAAAGAGGGTTCCTCCACTGCTGCCCCTGTGGGGAAGGTAATTCCACAACATGCTCAAGTAAAACGGAGTATTCCCAGAACTAATTTTAGTGGCAGTAAAGAGTCAAATGATGCGCCATATCATGATGTGAATAAGAAAAAACTCGTGGTTCTCGTTGCATGCGCTTATAATTACACAATAAATATGACGTAGCTAGATACGACGTCATTTAGTACGAGCCATTCGGATTAACTTTCAAGATATATATAGAGTAGGGCTGCAGGAGAGCTACTAACAGAGTGACTCAAGAGTGAGGACAAGGTTCTCGTGACTTTAAAGTTTGGGAGCTGCTCCACAATTGGGCCATGGGGGATGGATAAAGGAAGGAAAAAGGAAGTAACCTCATCATATCTGTCGTCCACTTGAAGTGATTACTGTTGCACTTGGTTCAAAATGGAATCCTAATATATAAAGAAAAAAGAAAACTCTTGTAGAAATATATAATTGCACTTGGCCCTGAATGGAATCCTAATACATAAGAAAGTACCTTATCAGTTTTCAGAAAAATACTTTCTTGTTCTTTTCCATGGCCCCTTTAATTCTTTTGCTGTCTGGAAAATGGGAGACACCGAAGATAAGGCGTTAAGTTTTTTTGTTAAAAAAAAAATCCGACATTTTATATTCTAATCTCTTATCCTAGACAGCCCAGAGAGAAATCCAAACCATTGGTTGGAAAACTTTCCGCATCCGTAGGACTACGCATATTGGCCCAGTTTACTCAAGCACAAATTATACATGCCTCCCAATTAAATTAGTGACTAGGCTTATAAGTTCATCAACCCTTTCATCTGTTGTGTATAAGCAAGGTTCAGTTTTAATTAGGCACAAATTAGACAAGGGTCTCACGAGTCAAGACATAAATAATAGATAGATGAATATATAGGAAAGTAGACAATTTTGTTTTGGGTGCAAGAGAGAATATTATTGCTTGCCTTTTTTGCCCGTAATTTTCACTATTTTCAGCTATGTCATAAGCGGTGAGGTTTTGTTTTACGAAGGCCATCTTACCCACTCTAGAATGATCAATGAGATTCTCGACTATGTTCTCCGATTTAGACGAAGCACGAATTTTTTCTAGTCTTGTTAAATGTCTTGAATGATCAACCTTTTACTAATTGGTACCTGTCTTGATCTTTCGATTTTAGAGCTCTATCCATAAACGTTATTTTGTATTCTTCCTTATATTAATTATATACTATAATTTTTATTATAATAAAACATGATCTTCCGAATACTTTAGTTATCGGTTATGAAAAGTTCTAAGAATGAAAAAAAAAAGTTAAATCACCATCAGATTTTTTCTGAATTGATTTCAGTGTATTTTAAATAAAGGTTAAATATATTTTGCAGCCTTGAACTAGATAGATTTTGATACTTTACACTTCTATCTATAATTTTTATTACATTATACCTACCAACTATTGATTTCAAACAATATACACCCTATTAAGATTTTTCATTAATTTGAATGGAAAATGATTTTTTTTTTACAGGGACTATTTATTGAGGATAAAATCATAATTTTTGAAGTTAAAATATCAATTCCCATCAAATTTTAAAAGAAAGACGCAGAGTGTCTGAAAACAATAGTTAGTGGAGCAATATAATACAAATAATAAATCAGAATGCAAAGTCTCAAAACCAAGTTACTGGGGCAATATAATACAAATAATAGATGAATGTAAAGTTTCAAAACCCCATAATTGGAGAATTCAAAGTACATTTATACCTTAAATAAATAACCATGTGGCAGCCCCCATTAATGGAGGAACTTACTCAAAAATCTATGCAAAAAACCACACCAAATCAATGTTAAGAGAGATTTATCCTGCTCAACTTGAAACTGAATGATTCAGTACTAGAACATTTTTATCAAGATTGAATCTTAAACCTCGTCTTTTAAAACATGTTAAAAATAACTATAAAACTTAAAAACTATAAGGAAGAGGATGGAATGAAAGATAATCCAATGACACAAGAGGCAATGGCAAGACCTGCGGAATGCTCTAACACAACATACGAACCTGTCACAAATGCCCCAACCATTGTTACCATCGCCACTAAAATAAACAACCAGGCCACCATTGAAAAATTGGCACGCGATTCAGGTTTAGGGCAGCAATGGCACTAGTAGGTGAATCAAGACAGCGGAACTGGAGAATACCAAGGATGTGGTATCGAAAATAACAAATGCCACGAAAGCAGCGCTACTCCTCAATATTGCAGAGCCTGGGTGTGTGCCGTCATTACCTACGAAACCCCCAGGCATGGTAATGCCTGCTGCAAAGGTCACAGTAGTAATGAGTGTAGCTGCTACCAAATGAGCAGTTGCTGTATTCTCCAACCGCTTCTGGTACTCCTCCGTGTCTGAACTTGCCATGTCCACCTTGTCTTTCATTTTTTACAGCAAGTTCAGAGTTTCTCGACAATTTATAGCCTTAAAAATTTTAATATATATAGCTTAGAAGAAAAAAAGAAGTAATAGTAAAAGCACACAGTGATGCAGAACACTTTGACTCAAGCAGAGAACAAAATGGTTGATTAGAAAACCAAAAAGAAAAAAGAAATTAAAGTAGAGAAGAACAAAGTATGCATTATGACAGCACCATAGACTGCTGTGTGGCTCAGGGGCAGCCAATAATCCCTACCATGGCAGAAACTCTGTTCTCGATGTATATGCAGCAGTTCCCAAGAAGAAACATGAACACCAGCTCTAACCAATGGGATTGAGGAATTATAATTTCATACTTTTTAACCTTCAGATTTTAATATCTTTTCTCTAGTTATTTCTCGTTTCAATTTCAAAGAATAAGTACACATTGGCTCGATATTTGATAACTTTAATCTTTGTCTACTATAAATAAACTCCTATAATTTAAATGAAAATATGTGAGTATTTTTAGAATTTATGAGCTGCAGCTGGACTTTCCCCTCCCCGAATCTGGCATCAGATCCCCTGTAAAAGTGCCCCAGCCCAAGACCCCTAACCTTAATCCTATCACCTTCAATAAAAAGCCATAACGAATTCCTTTGCCACAACTAAACGCCAAAACTAAGTAGAAGACTTCAGGGAAAAGCTCAACCATACCAAGTAAGTAGAACAAAATTGAGGAAAGGTAGTGATTACCAGTTGAATCACCTGTCAAAAGCGTAGCGAGTAGCGATGACTGGACTGTAGTCAGCTGTGCTTCACGTTGTTGATATGTCTAGATTGTCTGGATTATTGATCTGCTTGTGGGAGAGAAGAGGATGACCAATAATGGGTAGACGAAGAAGGGAAAGCAGACAAAGAGAGCGTTTGTTTGCCTAATTTTTTTGAGATCTAAAATTTTTCACCACACTAAATATATTTTACAAACTTCAATAAACTTCACACTTTTACATATACACTTCACACTTTTCACAAATTCTAATAAACTTCAATATTTAAAAGATTCTTAAAATTTTAAAAATATTCTCCAAAATTTTAATAAACAAACTGCCCCAAAGACACAGGAAAAGTGAGACAGAGATGCTACAGGGCGAGGATTGAAGAGTTTCGCAAATAAGAAAAAAGATGGAGAATATTACAAAAAAAAAAAATAGATGGGCCATGGCGTGCGGCAAATGCTCTGAAGGTTCGGAGAGGCTTCGGCAAACATAGCTTCCAGAGCAGGTGGTTGAAATTGATTACTGATGGGTAAAAACGTGCAAGAAGATAGATTAGAGTCATTAGACAAAGCTCTGTTCACAGCGGTAAGGACGACTTTGAAACTTCTTGGTCTGCCCCCATTAATTAAAAAAAAAAAAGGTGGGGATCAATTATTCTTTTACCTCTTTTGCTGATGTAATCTAACAAAAGAAAACAGAGAGATATAACATGCGTGAAGGTGCGTATATAACACATATTTTGATCAATATTTTAGATTTTGTGTATTCAAGTTCAAGTAAAGCGTTAGTTACTTTTTAATTTCAAAAAAATCAGTTAAAATTACTCTCAAAATTCTTAAATCATTATAGAGCGTCTACTTTTTAATTTAAAAAAATCAGTTAAAATTTCTTTCAAAACTCTTAAATCGTTCTAAAGCTAACTGCAATCTAGACTGTTGTGTGGCTTTAAGACGGTAATAGTTACTACCATGGCAGAAACTGTCCTGTGTCTATATGCAAGCAATTCCCAATATATGTAAACTGTCCTGTTGTGTCGCAACAGGGGCCCCATCTTCCAGGAGCCTTGGACGTTCTGTACTTATTATACAAATAATTTGGAGGCTGCCAGTTTGGAAAAGGAAATCTTTTTACTTTAAACAAATAAACAATATTCCGGTACTTCTATATCTTTTTACTGTCCTATCGTCAACATTACAACGTCTAATCAACTACTGCAATAAGCCCGATCAGTCCGCAACAATACGTCCAATCGAAAATATAAGCGGCCGATCGTCTGTTGCAATACATCTGATTGTCCACCGCAAACGTCTGATCATCCCTATCTATCCGTCCGATCAAAAACATTACACGTCCGATCGCTCGTCGTAATCATTCCATCGCCCATGATTACGGATCGCACATCTAAGCATACGCATCCGATCAGCCAATAACAATTGTCCGATCGGAATCGCTATTACGACTGACGATCGATTGTCTCCAAAGTGATCGAAGGTGAGGTGGAAGATTGAATGTTCTTTTTAGTGATGAAAAAAATTTCGTCAAAAAAAAATTTTGGTGACGAAATTCAACATTCGTCACAAAAAAACATTTGGTGACAGGGTTTTGTTGAGAGAGCCCGTGACAAAAAATTTCGTTACTGAAATCATTAGTGACAAAAATTTGACTTTTGGTGATAAAAAATTACATCACCAAAAGTCAATTTCTTTTTTTTTTAGTGAGACAGCTTAGAGAGAAATCCAAACCATGGTGTGAAAACACATTGGTAGGACTACATATATTGGGCCGTGACAAGGCCTAGTTCAACCTTTTATTTGTTTTGTGTTATCATTTTAAGCAAGGCCCAGTTTTTAATAGATAGATGAATACGAAAGTAGGTAAAATCGTAATTTTATAGGTCAAAAGATAGATTATCATCGAATTTGAACAGAAGATGTAAGCGTTTGAAAGCAATATTTAGTGGGTGCAATATGATAAAAATAATCGATCGAAGTGCAAAATGTCAAAACTCTATAATTAAATGATTCAAAGTGTATTTCTCCCTTAAAGAAATAAAGATGTGGCAGCTCCACATCTATGGAGGAACTTACTTAAAAAATCTATGCAAACAACCACACTAAATCAATGTTAAGTGAGATTTATCCTACTCCAATGCTAGAACATTTTTTTATAGAGATTGAATCTTAAACCTCGTCTTTTAAAACAACATACATCATGTTAAAAATAACTATAAAACTTAACAAATATAATGAAGAGCATGGGAATGAAAGATGATCCAATGACACAAGAGGCAATGGCAAGACCTATGGAATGCGCTAACACAGCATACGAAGCTGTGACAAATGCCACCACCATTTTTACCATCGCCACCAAAATAAACAACCAGGTCACCATTAAAAACATGACACGCGATTCAGGTCTAGGTAGAAGTGCCACTAGTAAGTGAATCAAGACAGCGGAACTGGAGAATAGCAAGCATATGTTATTGAAAATAACAAATGTCACGAAAGCAGCACTACTCAGTATCGGAGAGCCTGGGTATGTACCGTCGTTATCTACAAAACCCCCAGGTATGGTAATGCTTGCTACAAAGGTCACAGTAGTAATGAGTGTAGCTACTACCAAATGAGTTCCGGGTCCGGCTTTCTCCAGCCGCTGATGGAACTCCTCCACTTCTTTGTTGCCCGTCTCCTCTGCCATGTCCACCTTGTCTTTCATTTTTTACAGCAAGTTTAGAGTTTCCAGTGATATAGCTTGGAAGAAGGAAAATAGTAATCGTAAAAGCACACAGGGATACAGATAACTTTGATTCAAGCAGAGAGTTGCTTAGGAAAACAAATAAAAGAAATAAAAGCAGAGAAGAACAAAGTATGCATTACGACAGGACCATAGATCTGCTGTGTGGCTGATCAGGGGCAGCAATAGTCCCTACCATGACAGAAACTCTGTACTCTAGTCTCTATATATATGCGAGCAATTCCCAATGTAATAAGAAGAAACATGAACACTAGCTGTAACCAATGAAATTGAGGAATTATAATTTTATACGTTTAAAACCTTCAGATTTTAATATCTTTTCCCGAGTTATTTCTTGTTTCAATTTTAAAGAATAAGTCCGCATCCAGGCTCGAAATTTTACTACTTAATCTTTTGTCTACTATAAATAAACTCCTTCGGTATAAGTTAAATACAAATATGTGAGCATTTTCTGAATTTATGAGATGCATCTGGACTTTTCTCTCTTGCTGCATCCAAACAACGAATTTCACTCTTGCTTGGCCACGCTTCCGATCGATCAACATGTCTAGATTGTTTGGATTGAGGGCTTGCGGGAGATACGTATGGCGGCAGTGTAATAGGGATTAAGAGAGAAGACGAAGGAAAAAAGAAAGAAGCAGCCCAGAAGTGGCAGAGAGAGGAAAAGAGCGGGAGATATGCTGACAAGTGATCCTTGAGGGTAAAATAAAGGCATTCCCACACATATAACGGTGAACGAGCTGCATAAAATATACAGGAGAAAGGAAAATGGAGGAAGCAAATGTTGACTTTCGCAAATTTTTCGCGATTCCATACCCAAGCCACTGAAGTCAATATTTGCAGGTGGCAAATCTTGCAGCGCAGCAACAACTCCATTTAATGGAGTCAGGCGTGCAGTTCATTAACTGCAGCAGCTCGTAGCTCAACAAGAAACGGCTTTACACTTTTCGTTTTCCTTTATAAATCAATAATGTGAATGAGAAGTGCGAAGTGCAGTGAGTGGAATTGTGAGAAAGATAGGTGCTGCAGAGAGTGGCTGTGAGAGTTGAGAGTTATTTGGTTTGTTGAAATCAAAGTTCTCTCCTTTGTGGACGTAGGCATATTGCCGAATCACGTTAAATATTGGCTTCCGTGTGTTTGTGGTTTTTGTTCTATGTGCTTAACAAGTGGTACCGGAGCCAGTGGCCGGAAATTTCATTTTCAAATTCGGTCGAGATCAGATTTATGTCCAAATCCAATTTTGGAACACACTGATGATTCCTCGTGACAGGACGAGCACAACGGTACAGACCGGAGATCAAAAGGACACCGCCCGCACCTACACGCGCCAGTCAAAGTTATTGCGCGTGTGCCCATTCTCCCCACGCGCTTCCACGCGCTACCAACTACCAGAAGCGTCTTGCATGCGCCTTCACGCGCTCCAGAGGACGACCGCGCACCAAACCAGGCTCCGGGTTGTACGGGTCATCGAACCAGGTTCGGGTCATGACCGGGCCTTTCGAGTCAACTAGCTGAGTCAACCGAGTTTTGACCAAGTAGAGCCGATTCAGAGAGTCAGCTCGCCGAGTTGGGCCGAGTTACCATGTTGACTTGCCCGAGTTTAAGTTAATTGAGATAGTTAACGGCGTCAGCATCTCTGGAGAATATTCCGTTAACTTTAAACGGAATATTCCGTTTCTGGAAGGAATATTCCAGATTCGAATTGTGTGCATTTGGGCCTAATTTTTGTCCTTTTTGGGCCGAACCGGACCTATTTCTAGCTATTTCAACCGTTCTGGATGCAACGGTGGGCTCCGTTTTACAAGATTCTATGGAGGATTCAACTATTTGAGCTAGTGTTAAAGGCGGAATCTATAGAGGATTCAACTTCTAGTGCAATGATCAACTTACGGTGACCAACTACACACTCTGGAGACCCGGATGGAAGATCTTCTAAATTGCAAGGATCTGTTCGATCCAATAGAAGAAAAAGGAACAAAACCAAACGAGACGTTGAAAAAAGATTAGAAAAAATCAAACAAGAAAACTATTGGTCAGATCAGACAATGGATCGACCATAGTGTATTCTATCATGTTGCACAGGAGACAGATACCTACACGCTATGGCAAAAGCTGGAGAACATGTATCAGGCCAAGACCACTCAAAATAAGGCTTTCTTAATGAGACGCCTTGTGAATCTGAAGTTGAAGAACGACACCTCTGTTGCTGAAGCACACCAGTGAGTTTCAGAACTTGGTGAACCAACTTTCAATTGTAGCATTGAAACTTGGCGATGAAGAACAAGCTCTCTTACTTCTCAGCTCGTTACCAGACAGATGGGAGACTTTGGTGGTCTCCTTTAGCAATTTTGCTCCAAATGGCACACTTACCATGGTGATGGTAAAGGATGCCTTGTTCAATGAGGAAGCTAGGAGAAAAGAGACTGGTATGGACCAGTCACAAGCCTTCGTAACTAAAGGAATGCACCAACGAAATGGTAGAGGGAGAAGTAGAGGCAAAAGCAGAGGCAGATCCCAAAAAGTTACCCAAAAGGGCAAGATAAAAACTGTGGCATCGAAGGCCACATTAAGAAGAACTGTCGAAAGTTACAACAGGAGTAAGGCCAATCCAGCAATCAGCCAAAGAAGGCCGATGGTGAAGCATTAGTCACCGATGCAAGAATGTCTCCAAGTCAAGTGCATGGGTGGTAGACACAACATACCACGCCAAAGTGATTTCTTCACCATTATAAAGCCTACCACCAGTTCCTCAAAGATCGTAAAGTATAAAGACAAATAACCATGGTGTTGAAAGAGACAACCTCCTGATATCCCAATCCTACGACAACCACTTCGGCAACAGGCACCAGACATAGGCACGTTATACAAGACCCATGTGATATGCACTGATAGCCTCAATTCAAGATGAGGCATCTCCAAATCTGTAGACTCGGTCACAAAAAGGGTTGTTTACACTGCACTTATTACAGTCAACAAAGGTACGCTAAACCCAACAGTGAAGAAGCAGTCACCGAGTAACCGATGATGCGGTGTAGTCCTCAGCTTCCTTTCAGCCACATGGTGGGTGTCTCTGCATGCCGTACCTTCCTGGGTGGAGACGAGTACACTACCAGTTCATTACTGCTTGGTAATCGTATAAAGAAAATATTGGCTGTACCATGGTGTTGAAAGACGTTCGACACGTGCCCGACCTCCGGTTAAATTTGATATCCGAGACAGCCTTGATCGACTGGGCTACGACAACCACTTCGGCAACGGTGTTTGAAGCTGATGAAAGGCACCATGGTTGTCGCCGTGGACATATCTGCGGCACGTTATACAAGACCCATGTGAAGATATGCACTGATAGCCTCAATGCAGTTCAAGATGAGGCATCTCCAAATCTGTGGCACGAGAGACTCGGTCACATGGGTGAAAAGGGTTGTTTACACTGGCAAAGAAGGCACTTATTACAGTCAACAAAGGTACGACGCTAAACCCTTGTGGGCATTGCTTGTTTGGTAAGCAACATCGTGTTTCGTTTAGTACATCAGCCAGTAAAAGATCAGAGTTGTTGAGCTTGGTACATTCTGATGTATGCCGTCCCTTAGAGGTGGAGTCTTTGGGCGGTAACAGGTATTTTGTTACATTTATTGATGATGCTTCACGTAAAGTGTGGGTGTATTTCTTAAGAACGAAGGACCAAGTTTTTGACAGTTCAAAAACTTTCACGCTATGGTGAAAGAGAAACTGGGAAAAAGTTAAAGTGCCTCCGAACAGACAATGGAGGCGAGTACACTTCCAGGGAGTTCAGAGCATACTGCTTTGGCCATGGCATCAGACACGAGAAGACGGTTCCACGCACCCCACAACACAATGGTGTAGCTGAGAGGATGAATCGGACCATTGTAGAATGAACAGATGTATGCTCAGTATGGCCTAAGTTGCCTAAGCCATTCTGGGGTGAAGCAGTTCGTGCAGCCTGTTACCTGATCAACAGAACACCATCTGTACCGTTAAAGTTCGAAGTTCCAGAGATGGTGTGGTCTAGTCATAAGATCTCCTACTCTCATTTGAGAGTATTTGGGTGCAAAGCATTTGCACATGTATTCAAGGAGCAGAGACAGAAGCTTGATGTCAAGTCCACTCCGTGTATTTTTATTGAATACGAAGATGAAGAATTTGGATACAGACTTTGGGATCCAGAAGCTAAGAAGGTCATCAGAAGCAGGGACATTGTGTTCCATGAAGCTGAGTTATACGGTAGCTTCAAAAGATCAACAAATCCGGGTAAAAACAGTACTAGTGCTCAAGATACTGTTACCAGTCTTGCTCCATTCCAGTCTACCACAAAGACTAAAGAAATGCAGGAAGGATCCCCAGAAGAAGAAGAGGAAGTCGATGATGATGAAGAGGGTGTTGAGCAGGGGAAGCAGGTTCCCACTCCACCAGAAGTTGCTTCATCACAGCAATTAGATGATGAAGAACTTCCTTAAGTTAACAAGCCTCAACAGAACAGATCTACAAGAGGCCGGTTGCTAATTCCATCACGGAGATATCCGGAATCAGATTATATTCTTCTTACTGATGAAGGGGAGCCAGAAAGTTTTCATGAAGCAAGAGCTCATACAGATAAAGTCAGATGGATTCAAGCTATGCAAGAAGAGATGGGTTCCTTGCAGAAGAATCAGACGTATGAGTTGGTGAAGCTTCCAAAGGGGAAGAGAGCACTGAAGAATAAATAGGTATTCAAGCTAAAGAACGATGGCAAGCAAGTGAAGTACAAAGCCCGTTTGGTCGTCAAAGGTTTCCAACAGAAGAAAGGAGTTGACTTTGACGAGATATTCTCACCTGTAGTGAAGATGACCTCAATTCGAGTCGTACTCGAATTGGTTGCTAGTCTAGACTTTGAGCTTGAACAAATGGATGTGAAGACAACGTTTCTTCATGGAGATCTCAAAGAAGAGATATACATGGAGCAGCCAGAAGGTTTTGAAGTTCATGGGAAGGAACACTTGATCTGCAAGTTAAAGAAGAGCCTCTACGGTCTTAAGTAGGTTCCCCGACAGTGGTACAAAAATATTGACTCATTTATGGTGAGTCATGACTACAGAAGGACTGTTGCGGACCAGTGTGTGTATATTCGCAAATTCCCAGATGGTAATTTCGTTACTCTACTGATTTATGTTGATAATATGCTAATAATTGGACAAGATGCATCCATAATCAGCAAGTTGAAGACAGATCTCTCTAAGTTCTTCGACATGAAGGACTTAGGACCAGCCCAACAGATATTGGGCATGAAAGATTGTTCGTGACAGGAAAGCTAAGAAGCTATGGTTGTCACAGGAGAGATATGTTGAACAAGTGATTAAAAAGTTCAACATGGAAAGTGCTAAGCCAGTCAGTAATCCACTGGCTAGTCATTTTAAATTGAGTAAAAGCTCGTGTCCCTCATCGAGGGAAAAGGTTGAAGAGATGGTTGCAGTCCCCTACTCTTCAGCTGTTAGAAGTCTTATGTACGCAATGGTGTGTACGAGACCTAACATTGCTCACGTTGTGGGAGTTGTGAGCCGATTTCTTTCCAACCAGGAAAGGAACACTGGGAAGCGGTTAAGTGGATTCTCAGGTACCTTAAAGGTACGTCGAAGCTATGTTTGTGTTTTGGGGGAGCTGATCCAATCTTGGAAGGATATACAGACTCGGATATGGCTGGTGATCTTGATGGAAGAAAATCTACATCAGGATTCATTTACACATTTTCTAGGGGAGCTGTCTCATGGCAGTCAGATTACAAAATGTGTGGCTTTATCCACAACAGAAGCAGAGTACATTGCTGCAGCGGAAGATGGGAAGGAAATGTTGTGGTTAAAGCAGTTTCTCCAAGAATTGGGGATCAGTCAGAAGGAATACAAGGTACATTGTGATAGTCAGAGTGCTCTGGACTTGAGCAAGAATTCAATGTACCATTCCCGCACAAAACATATTGACATTCGCTATCATTGGATACGCGAGGTGATGGAGCAACAACTATTGAAGCTTGTGAAGATCCACACAAAAGAGAATCCAGCAACATGTTGATAAAGGTGGTCACTCGTGAGAAGCTCGAGCTATGTAGAGACATAGCCGGGATGGACACCTCCAACTGATTGATGTCAGGACACATTCTCCTTTTGTGGGTATGGAGGGGGAGAATTGTTGACTTTTGCGAATTTTTCGCGATTCCATACCCAAGCCACCGAAGTCAAGATTTGCAGGCGGCAAATCTTGCAGCGCAACAACAACTCCATTTAATGGAGTCAGGCGTGCAGTTCATTAACTGCAGCAGCAGCTCAACAAGAAACGACTTTACACTTTTCTTCTTCCTTTATAAATCAGTAACGTGAATGAGAAGTGCGAAGTGCAGTGAGTGAAATTGTGAGAAAGATAGGTGCTGCAGAGAGTTGTGAGAGTTGAGAGTTGTAAACTTGGTTTGTTGAAATCAAAGTTCTCTCCTCTGTGGACGTAGGCATATTGCCGAACCACGTTAAATATTGGCCTCCGTGTGTTTGCAGTTTTTGTTCTGTGTGCTCAACAACAAATACTTGGAAAGAGGTTGGACTTATAGCTCGATCGGCAAAGAACAAGGAAAGAAGTTAAGTTTTGTACCATCGAACTAACATACTATTTGCAATGTGTACCCGAAACTATTTTTGATCTCTTCAGTAAAAGATAAACTATTAGCATCTAAATTATTTTTAGTTTAGATCACAATCTTCTTTTTCTAAAGTGTGTTGTACATATATAGTTTCAAGTAACCTAGCTAATAGTACAATCCCATCATTTTGATGATTGCTTCTGAGGACCGGTACTACAGTTCGATGAAATTTTTTTGGGTATATTTGGTGTAAAAGATTCTTACAATTTGGATTTTTCAAATAATTTCCCACTTATCCGAATTCACAGAGCACGTGTGGTTCGAAAAGAAATGCAAATGAAATCATATGGCAAGACAGCGATTAGAAGGTTTTTTTATATCTTGAGAGTTGCCATAGCAAGTATCAACTGTTTTTGTTTAGTAATGCAAATATCAATTTGCAATTACAATTACTACGACTTGCATTTACTTATTTTTGGTCCCTTCTCCCGTAAGAGAATGAAAAAGTGTTTGAAAAAAAAAATTGTGAAAAAAAATGAGAAATGTTAATTTCCAAAATTATGACTTTGTTGTTCAAAGACAAAGGTCAGTTGACGAAAAATACCCAGAAAATCAGTTTGGGATTTTAAAATACCACCAAAGGATGGAGTAATTAAGCCTTCTTTTTTTTTTTTTTTTTTTTAGAAAAAGAAAGTCAGCCCTTTTTTGTTTAGCAAGCTATCCTTATATATGTGTAAATTATTCAATTTTTTCGAAAACCAGCAAAACAGACCGTTCACAAAATCTATTAAACATGATAAAACACGACGAAGTGATGATTCTATTAAATATTAATCCAAGTTGATGCCTGCTGTAATTGGTACTAAACCTATTGATTCACTGCTGATATTTTGGAACCGTGTATAGCTACAAACGTGATTCTAGGAATCACTTATTTTCAGGAGCTTTAAACGGCAGAAATGCTGGCGCATTTTGTGTGGAGTCAGTGTGGTTAGGACGAGCGTTGGAAGGGAAATGGCGCGCGAGTCAACCTTCACCAATCCACTGCTAGCCAGACCAGGATGTGATCCTCCTTATATCTTTCAAGAGTCTTAGCTACAAATTCAAATTATATCCAAGCTTTAGGTAAACTAAAAAATGTGTGGTATTCATCACTAAAAGTATTAGTGACAAAATTTTTTCATCACGAGCTCCGTCAGCGAATGAACATCACGAAATGTATTTTGTGACGAAACCGAATTTCGTCACGAAAATTTTTTAGTGACGGAAATTTTTCGTCACTAAATTTACTGATCGATCGGTAATTGTGACGATCGGTCGGTGAAAACGAAGTGATGGATCGATTGGAAACGCGATCGATCGGTATACATTTGAGATGATCGAACGGTACGTATTGACGATCGATCGGTTATGTATTGGTGATTGATCGACACATTTAAACGATCGCACGGTAAGAAATAGACGATCGATCGTTTCAGTAACGACGATCGGACGCTTTATATAAGCGATCGATCACGTATCACGTCGATCGTTATGCCATAACGATCGGTCATTTAATTCAGCGATGGAACGGTAACTGATATTGGACGATCGATCGTTTGTAGGAGAATCGATCGTCTATTTCTACACCGATCGGTCGCTTATAGTACCGACTGATCGCTTGCACATAGACGATCGATCGTTTATTTTACTGATCGATCAGTAATTTTGTCGTTTTAATATTAGCGATCGAACAGTTGTATTGGACGATCGATCGGTTGAACAACAACCGATCGATCGCTGAATATGCCGATCGAACGGTGGTAACAGAATCGTTTTTTTTTTAAACAATAATAATAGAAAATATTATATAACACGTACATTTTATAATAACAATACAATACTCACATTAATAAACATCAATAATAACATATAGTGATCCATAATTAAATCGAAAATAATATCGTAATAATACATAATTAAAAAGTTATTACAATATACATGCATCTACCTTTTTGAACCCCCAAACTGGCTGAATAGTCGCTTTGACATGTCGCTCATTTTCTTCTCCATTACAGAGGACATTTTCTTCTCCAGTTCCTTCGATATTTCTGCCCGTAAGCCTCTTGCTCCTTTCGCATGGCTCTTGTTCCTTTGCATGCGCTCCTCGTGCTCCACTCGCATGCGCTCTTGCTCCTTTTCATGCGCTCCTCCTGCTCCAATGCGCTCTGCTCCACCCGCTGCTCCTCACGGTGGTCCCTCAGCGTGGCCTCCATCTCAGCTTGCTTCTTCGCAAATTCTTGCAAGTCTTTTTCTCTAGCAGCTCTCATCGCCTCTATCTCATCCCTTGCCTTTGCTAGCTGGTGCTGTAGATCAGAAGACTGTGTAGTTAAAGTTGATGAAGGCGGAGGCTTAACCGCCCGTCCTAATCCCCGAACATATCCCGACTTCTTGCCAATATCTCGGAATATACTTTCAATTTCGGTGTAAGTCTTCCCTTCTAAATCACACTGACGCTGGAAGGCATCCATCCGTTCCTGAAAAAATGACAATAATTACCAGAAACATTAAAGTAGATAAACTATACATAAATTACATAAAGTAGATTAAAATGAAAGCGACTTACATAAATTTCTCTCGCTCCTTCCGAGGTCCAAATCCCATCTTTGTTTGTATAATTCTTTTTATACAGCTCTGCAGGATTGATATTGCCGCTTTCTTGATTTTTCTACATGACAATAGCATAAAGTTATTGACAAACAATATCAATAAAGTCTAAGATTTAGTTGTTAACTTACCATGCAAGCTCGTGTGCGCTGGAACGAGCGCGAACCAGCAGCGTGGTTCACAGTCAACTTTGATCTATTCTTCTTATTTTGCTCGCTTCGTTTCTGCGATATTTTAAGTAATTAAATATTAAAAGAATGTAATATTTAAGCAACGGTTTTTGTAATCACGTACCATAAATGCTTCGCTGGTGAACAGATCGCATAACTCCTTCCACTGTTCTTCTGTGGTATCAGGGTGCGGCTTCAGCAACGCCTGCCTCTTTACTTTGGAACTTCTTAAAATACGCATGCATCCGGTTGCGGTGCGTTCGACGTGCCGTCATCATAGTCTCGACCACCGTCCTCACGTCCTCATGACGGGTGTAGTCAAGGTCGAAGTGGTCCTGCATAAGTACCAAAACATACAATATTACAATGATAAACGAAATGCTTAACCAAAAATTCTATGTTTACGAGTTTAATCATACCAACACCCGATCCATAATGTACTCCTTCACTTCTGCAGGAACATCGCCCACTTGTTAACGGAGATCGGAATCAGCCCTCGGACCAACATTCCAATCTTCGTCGATAGGTGGCAGCAGTGGAAGACACTCCTCCACACTCTCCCTCCGGGATATGCACCGATAGTTTTCCGGACCCGGACCCAGACCCAAGACTCTTCTCCAAACTGACCCCATGTGTCCTACCTCGCCCACGTTTAGAAGCTGATGTCGCTACATAAAATAAAATTAACAAAGTTAGTCGGTCGTTTAACTTAAAAAAATTGAAATATAACTTAGAATAATTTCTTACATGCACAACTACTAGGACAAGCTGGCGTGCCTTGACTCATGCTTCATTCACTCTCGGAGAAGGAGCGCTCGGGGTAGGACTCGGGATCGGACTCATACTAAGCGGAGTAACTGCGCTATGCAACTGTCCAGAAGTAACTGAAGGAAATTCTCGTCCACGCTTCATTTCACCGTAGAAGCTGTGACATAACAAAATAAACGATAAAGATATGGTAAAAGAGACAATAACAGTAAAAATAGTTCAGCAAACATCAACATTAGAAAGAAAATATACATGAAAGAAATTATTAATCAGAATCCGATTCTTGCACGTTATCGCCCGATGCCTCATCCTCAGTAGAGTCGCTATCACTTTCGAACGAATCTTCGTCCCACTTTCTTCGGTATTTTCTTCAATTTCTGCTTCATCCCCCTCCGAAACATCATTACTATCTATACGTCTTTTTTTCCGCCGATCAATTGCCTCAGAAGCTTGGATAACGTTTGGCGTAACGTCATCCCTCCGTAGTGGATTAAGGTTAAACTGTCGGAAGTCTATAAACAAGTCAATGGCATCGTCCTCTTGATACGCTTCATTCGCGATGGCTGCTCCCGATTCAACGTTTACATCAACTTCACCATCCGGATCCAGGCCGGGAATGTCATATGCATTTCTACACGACAACTTCTGCACGACTCGCCATGTAGGTCCATGCAGATTATCAACTAGATAAAACACTTGACTTGCTTGATTAGCCAAAACAAATGGATCTTCTAAGTACCACAGTCGGGAAGTGTTTATGCTCTTAAAGTTCTCGTCGATACGAATTCCACGGTGATCTCCGACGTCCCACCAATCACACTTAAACAAATATACAGTATTTCCCCGCAAGTATTGCATGGCATAAATGTCTACAAGCCTCCCGTAAAATTCTATTGGATTTCCCTCATGTGATCCCGGTACTACAATACCACTGTTCTGAGTTCTCCGACGTTCTTCCCGTTGTACTGTATGATATCTACATCTGTTCATAACACATGCAGAATAACGCATCACTCGTGTATCAGGCCCACGTGCCAATGAATACAATTCATCGATCGATGTACATGGATTTTGAGAACGTAATTTTTGAACCTACAACAATATATTAGAAGGTCATTAAAAACAAAGACACGAAATTAATTTGAATTATTTGTCAATAACACTTACTCACCCTAAGAACCAATCCGAAATTGTTCCTCATGCATACGAGAAATGTTACCAACTCCTTGCGCGCGAAGTTCGTCCATGTGTTCACTGTAACGATAAGGTTAATCAACGACTGTATATTATAGAAAACCTATGAAATTTTATTTTACTTATTCTAAGTAGTTGCTGATGCCTTTGCAATTGTTCAGCACAAACCACCGAGCTTTCTTGAACTCTGTTCGGTCTATGTCATGTCCTTTTCCAGCCCCTAGCAATCTAATTCTCTGAGTGAACACATCTAATGACCTTTTGGTATCTCCATTTCGCCGTCAGAATCGTAGTTTTGATCTCTGCGATTAAACACTGTTTCGACCCTCGGAGGTATTGGGAACAAAATGTCGAACACTCATTCTCAATATACGCTTCTGCAATCGACCGTTCGGGACGGGACTTATTTTTCACATTTCGTTTCGAGCAACCCATCAACTGTTCAACTGGATACATCCATCTGTATTGTACTGGTCCAGCAAGCATTGCTTCGCGCGGTAAGTGGACTGCCAAATGCATCATTACTGTAAAAAAAATGTGGAAAAATCATTTCCAACTTGCATAAAATTATCCCGATATCTTCTGATATCCTTTGCAATACAGAAATCTTCAATGTATGAGAACACAACTCTCGAAAAAACAAACATAATTCAGTCACTGCGCCACACACGTCTTCCTTCAACAACCCTTGGATCATCACTGGAAGAACCCTTTACAAGAACACATGACAATCATGACTTTTCATTCCAGAAACCTTCAACTCATCTAGATTCACACAACGTGAAATCTCAGCTGCATAACCATCGGGGAACCTCACATCTTTTAACCACTCACAGCCCTCTTTCGCTCTTCCCGAATTAAAGTATATACGCTTGAGGCATCAATTCAACCCGACTGTCATGCACCAAGTGCAAGTCTTTTTTGACCCCATTTCAGCTAAATCTCTACGTGCACCCGCTGAACCTCTGGTCTTGAACTCGATATTCATCACCGTCCGATCACGTTGTCACATATGTTCTTCTCGATGTGCATCACGTCCAAGTTATGCGTAACCCTAATGTACTCCAATACGGCAGTTGGAAAAATATGCTCTTCTTTGTCCAATTCAAACGTTCCGACGATTGTTTCTTCTTTCCCCTATTCTTCCCTGACGCTTTACTAAAGATAGTCTTCCCGACATGCGTCAATTGTTCCAATATGTCCTCACCAGTTAACTCCTTCAGGCAGAAGTCTATGTTCTTCTTTCCCATCGAACGTATTCACATCATATCTCCATGCATGCCCCGTGTCAAATATCTCTTATGACCCATATAACACATTCTTCTCCCGTGCTTCAACCACTTATAGTCAGTGTCTAAATTACACATTGGACATGCTAACTTCCCTTTGGTACTCCATCCAGATAAATTGGCATATGCTGAAAAATCATTTATGGTCCACATCAAAGCTGCATGCATCTTAAATGTCGTCCCATCTGAAGCGTCATGTGTCTCAACTCCATCTTCCCATAAGTTGTTTCAACTCTTCCACTAAGGGTCGAAGATATACATCTATATCATTTCCCAGTGACTTTCGACCCAGGATCAGAAGAGTCATTAGTGAAAATGAGACATTTATACACCTCCATGGGGTAAATTATATGGAAACACAACGACCGGCCAAATATTGTATGCATTGCTCATGTTTCCGAATGGATTAAACCCGTCAGAAGCAAGACCAAGGCGGACGTTGCGGGCATCTTGAGCAAACCAATTGTGGTCCTTATCAAAATTCTTCTAAACCAATGAATCTGTAGGATGCCTCAAACTCTCCCCATCATCGACCCGTTTTTCCTTATGCCATCTCATGTCAATTGCTACATCTTTTGTGGTAAACAAACGTTTAAGTCTAGGGATTAAAAGTAAATTACACAACACTTTTTTGGAATTTGATTACGCAAATCATTTTCGAATTTTCACCGGGACACCCCACATACCGGACATCTGTCTAACTCACTGTTTTCCTTCCAAAACAACACACAATCATTCTGACATGCATGGATCTTATCATAACTAAACCCAAGATCCTTTCGCAATTGTTTC
The DNA here is from genome assembly GCA_003952965.2 of Morella rubra. Taxonomy (NCBI): domain Eukaryota; kingdom Viridiplantae; phylum Streptophyta; class Magnoliopsida; order Fagales; family Myricaceae; genus Morella; species Morella rubra. The sequence goes on along the minus strand of RXIC02000051.1, from coordinate 95,307 downwards.
GCCTGTAATACGATCTCGGTAACGTCTCCCCCTCTGGCAATGCCTCCTTAATCAACTGTAACACCATATCAAATGCCTTAACCGACAACTTATTCTCTGACTTCACATGCAACAACCGGACCGTAAATGACAACTTACTAAACTTGGTACATCCAGGATATAATTCATGTTCTGCCTCTTCCTATAATTTATTAAGTGGTGTTGAAACCTTCGATCCCCAAGTAGGGGTTTCCTTAATATTAGGGTTCTCCGTTTCAACCCTTGCCGCCCCACTATCTAATCCGGCACGAACATCGGTTAACATTTCCTCCATTCTATCAGAGTTATCTCCCTCTAAATCATCATCACTATATGGTAAGCTCGCACCGGACTCTTGACTCAACTTTGAAGTAAGTTGAATACCCTCCCCGTGAAACACCCATGACTTATAGCTCACATCAAACCCATTAATGTATATATGATCTTCATTTTATCCAACACTTGAAACACTACATTTCTGCACTTCCGACACGGACATCTGATCTGACCCCGAGAGTCTACACAACAAGCAGCCATACCGACAAACCCACGGACCCCCTCCGCATACTTTTCACCAAACCGATTTTTCTCGTAAACCCAACTTTTATCCATCACCACCAATCTAAAAAAATACACGAATTAAGTAATTCATAAACACCAATCATTGTAACTTGACTTTAAGCCAGCTGATAGGTCCTATCCCATTCAAGATTGTGCATTCGGAGTTGAACATCAGTTCAACTTGTGTCCATCCATACCTCGAAAAAATTCGCAGCATCTCCCCCCAGTCCCCAAGTACACGCACCAGCATTGGGGCAAACGTCATCAACGATAGTTGTATGACGTCATACACCAATGCTAGTAGTATACCCAGAAGACAAAAGGTAGATGATACCGAATTTCCTCTAAGACTGGATAGGACACAAGTACCGAACTCGTCCAACCACGAATACACAATCTCAAACTGTCCATATTTGGACAATTCAAGGTTATTACGCGATAAACGCATATTTATCGCATCTTAACCCTTTGAATGGGTCTAAGGGTACACACATTATATCCCAAAAATAAACTCAAACATAACAAGTCAAAAACACTCCAATATTCATCCTCCATGCTTCTCAAACTTCATAATTTATTTTCAGAACTCAAGCACTTCAATAATCAAAACATTCAATATAAAGCTCAAATATTATACATGTATCACTATTAAAAAAAACACTCCTATAATCATCCTCCAGTCTTCTCAAACTTCATGATTCATTTCCAGAACTCAAGCACTTCAATAATTAAACATGAGAATAGAATAAATGCTACACAAGGTCAATAACTTGCAATCTGCCTAACCCGCGATCGATCGATAATATAGACGATCGATCGGCTTTCAAGACCGATTGATCGTCATTATACAGATGATCGATCGCTGAACCTCCATCTAACAAACGATCAATCGTCCGAATCTGGTGATCGATCGTGACTAACGCAGATCAACAAAATAGCTTGCCAGGCCTCCCACACACTCAAATCCATGTCCAAAACACTCACAAATCATCCTCATGCAATACTAATTCTAATATACATATTAAAAATACTCTAATAAGCTCTAATCATCACAAAATCCACAATACCCATAGACAAATAAAAAAACACCAAATAACCAACGAAATCATTCATAAATCTCTACCTTTTGCACGAAAAGACCAAAATCTCACAAATCGCCCAAATTTTTCAATATTCACCGGTTAAAAAACCAATGAATTTCTTGGGCTTAACCTTAAGCATAAACACTCTCACAACTAAAAGGACGGTAGACAAAATTAAAGGGAAAAATAAGTCTCTAGTTTCTCTTGCTGTGGGTGTGTTTTTGCTTCACCCACTTTAGAGCAATTTCAAGCGCGATAAACACCAATCGGAAATCGATTCATAAAAATTTTTAGAACGATGAGTGATAGGTTGATTGATCGTGGAATTGACGACGACCGAAATCCAAAATTAACAAATCCAATATTCATAAAAAACCAATGAATTTGAGCTTGGGCTTAACCTTAAGCGACAAAATTAAAATATGAGTCTTATACCCACGGCGCAATTTCAAGCGCGATAAACAATTAAATCGCAAGCATTAAAATTCCCGAGTTTTTAGAACGGTTCCAAAACTAGCGATCGATATAAAATGATGTCGCATGAAGCCCCAAAATTAATGATCCATGGTACCAAAATATTAAACGACACCGTTACGTACCGATCGATCGCCAATAAATGATCTAACCTAATTATTAAAAAACGGTTTTTAGCCTAACGAATGACTTAATTTACTTATAATATCATATTAATACATACCTCATACTGATGAATTATAATCATGTGTTAAAAAAGTGTTATGTCACTAGTTTCTAACATCTTAATACCTTACTCATACTAACACAAACAAAATGCATCTATGATGCAACATGTATAACTTATACATGCTTTCTTAAAAATTAATGATATGTACTTGATATGTTTTTATGTAATCTAAATACATCCTAACATACTTTGTTAATAAATATTTCAATGTTTCTAATCATTTAACTTACATTATTTAAAAAAATGAGGGTTAGATGAAAAACTAGTGTAGCGATCGATCGGTGTATATAATGATCGATCGGTTAGTGCACCCAAACGACGACGGATAACACTGATAGATAGGTGTGTATGTAGTGATCGATCGGTGTATTTAACGATCGATCATTTCTGTGTCTAAAGGGCAACGATCGATCGGTAATCCAAAAATTGCAAAAGAAAAAAAAAAAAAGATTTCTTGTTAAATTCTTATATTACTTATTTGATAAACCACTTATTTCTTTATTTTTGCCGACCAAAGGGTATATTGGTCATTTTACGTATATAAGTGTCGAAAAAGAAATACAAATAGAAAAACACGTAAACTGTAATCAAAGTTTTCTGCATATCCACAGATAAACAGAAATGTCTCAAATACGTAAATAAAAAAACCAAATCCAAATAAACACAAATGTCTCAAACAGATAAATAAAACCATAAATCAAAATGTATGTCCAAATAGATATAAAAAAATAACATAAAAATTCATCAACGTCGAACAGCATCACGAAAGAGGCCACATCATCAGGAATATCTCTAAGAATTCTCTGTGGATTTGCCTCCATCTTGAAATCATCCAAAGTCTTCTTAATTTCTTCCAGCTGCTCGTTGACGTCCGCCATATGAGCCACGACCGACTTGTTGCGCAGCATTGTCATAGTGCACTCCCCATCGAAGGAGGTCCAGAGCTCCTTCATCTCCTCCTCTAATGACTGCATCTGCCTCTCAACAGGCTGTAGAGCGGCCTTCACAGTCACGCTGACACGGCTGTCGAGGTCTACAAATAGCTGGGCCACCCATGGAGGGGGCACTGCAGGTGCTCCTGTCTCTAGAGGTGCCTCTGACGCTGATGTTGAAGGTCGTGATGCCTCCTCTGATGTCCTCTGCTCATTCGTCAGGGGTACCGTCGGGAAGTAAGGGGTCTAGGGCTGGGGGCAGTGTAAGAAATCGCAATGACGTTTGTCGAGAATAACAACTACACGCCTCGCACCTCTAGCTGCACCTCAGGTGCTCTATCTACTGAGACGAGTGCACAGAAGAAATCTTGCACGACTGTGTCTAAACAAAACCCCTCAATCTACGAGAGCTGATGTAGAAATTCCTGGTAGTCAAAGAGCTGGTAGAGGGAGTGCTCCTCGTACAATTGCTGGTCAAAATCAGAGAGCGTCATAGGACACTCTTTGGCCACTGGCCGCCCCCTCAGGTACTCCATTCGCCTCTCCAAGGTCATCATTGGATCAGCGACTTCCTGCTCTTGGGACGACGATCCGTCCCGGTTCTCGTTGTGCGTGCGTGCTTAACTCCTGACATTTTATGTATACTGCAAAAGTTGTATATAAATATGTGTTAATAAGTAATCACAATAACGTATTACTTAAAAAAAAAAGTAATCACAATCACGTAATTATTAATGAAGTTGAAACAAAAAGAGATCCATCGCCATCCAAAGCAATCGATCACTAAATATACCGATCGATCGTTTATGTAACTAATCGATTGGTACATGAAAAATGGTCGATTATAAAAACAACAACCGATCGTTAGTAATTAAGCGATCGATCGTGAAATGGCGATCGATCAATCAATTTGACCGATCGAACGCTATTGGTAAAAAGACGCGTTTCTGTGCACAAACGACATAATATACCGATCGATCGACAATATACATATCAATCAGTCCCGAATTGAAACGCACAGTTTCGAGGGACGATCGATCGCTCACTAAAGCATCGATCGCTCCTTACCAAATTCAGCGATCGATCGGTGAATTTTAACCGATTGATTGTTGGACCTAGCACTTACAAAGCGATCGATCGCCTATGGAGGCGATCGATCGGTACGGAACGAAGACACACAGATGTTATAAAATCCCAAAACAGGCCCAAAATCACCCAAAATTGATCCCAAAACAATCCTAAACTCTTAAAACATACATCAACAATAAAATAAATACATTTTACGGACCTAAATGGATGATATAGCAAATTAGAAAACGTAAACTAAAAATTCGCTAGTGAACAACCGCTTAATATTGCTTAAAAAATAATATAAGTACGTACCTTTGACGTAGAAGATAATGAAGGATGATTCCACGCACTTTTGAAGACAATGCGAAATGGCTCCTTGCACTTTGAGAGGATTCGAGAGATTTTGTGGAGAGATAACCGGTAAAAATGACTTCGGCGGTTTCATATAATCGTTCGTGCCGATCGATCGATAGTTAAGTGACGATCGATCGCTATGTTCTAACACGTGGCGTCTTTCCATTCGTTGAAACTACGATCGATCGCCAACCCGGTCATCGAAAGGTGATTCGAAAAAGTGATGGTTACGCTTACCGATCGATTGGTTAATATGAACAATCGATCGGTTTTCAAAACCACGTGGTTATTAATAAACGATCGATCAGTATATAAACAACGATTGATCAGTTTGAGTGACGATGTAAATTCGTCGCCTAAACTCTTTGCATGTAGTGACGGAGCATTTCGTCACAAAATTAACAATCGATAGGTATATGATCGATCGATCGGTGTGTGACGAAACTTTTCGTCACCAAAAAATTAACTTTTAGTGACGACAATTTTATTTCGTCACAAATAAAACCTTTATTGACAAAATTGGTGATGAAAAGTAGTTTTGTCACGAAAAAAACTTTTTTAGTGACGAAAATAGCATTTCATCACTAAAAATTAGCTTTTAGTGACGAAATTCATTTCGTCACCGAGAATTTCGTAACTAAAAGTCAATTTTCTAGTAGTGACAGCGGCTCACACGCACCTGCCCTTTTCTCTTCATTTTTCAGCGGTCAGTTGTCCTCTCTAGTATACACGCGCCAGGTGGCTGGCATCTGGACGTCCAGGCGCTCCTCGTGGTCATCACCGAATACCAGCTGGGTGGCGCGTGGGGATCCACGCGCGTGTGGATCTCACGCGCCTCCACCTTTTCCGATTTGGCCGGTTTGTCGCCTCCAGTAGCTGGTCCTGCCACCATATTCCGCCATCGCCTTTCCTTTTCCGCTGGTCATCTCAGCTTGCTGCCCTTCATGGGCTTATAACCCTTTATTGGTCTCTACCTATCCTTTTGGGCTTGGGTTTGTCAGGCCGTTTTTTGGCCCCTTTGCTCGTTGGCCCGTCGCCTCTCCGGAGGGTCTGACACGTACCTTAGAGCATGTACTTAAGGTTTTCAAACCTCCTTAATTTTAATAAAAGCTTGCTGTTTTGACTAAAAAAAAAAGTATTGTCCCCTAGCTCTTTTCTCTTTAGAGTTTTAGGTTGTCTTTTAACAAATTCTTGTTTTAATTTTAAAAAAAAAAAAATTTTATTTGAATCCTTTGTTGTTGTTGTTTTTATTTATTTATTTATTCATTTATTTATCTATGTGAAGTATTCTTATTTTAATTAATTAGTTTTTTAGTTTTCATCCTTTGATTTTTATTTTTTCTTTTATTTTTGTTTTAATTTTCCTTTTTCCAGTTTTAAGTGTTTGATTTTTTTTTCCTTTAGTTTTTTTTTTTATTAAACCTTTTTTAGGTTTTCTTGTTTTATTTTAGTATTATTATTATCGTTTATCTAAGATCAAGATATATGTGTACTTCATTTGTACCATGTTGAACAAGAGTTGGATTAAATTAGCCTTAAAGGGTATGCGAGTTCAACTAATTTAGCAGTATTAAGGAAGTTCAAGCATTACAAATCGAACTCGAGCAAGGCCGAACAAAACTATACCATCAGTACTTAATTAACAACAGTAGTTGAACATAAAAGATATATTATTTGACAATAAAAAACCATCCAACTACCAACTGCCAGCTTTAACGTATACAAAGTGAGCATAGGGGTCTCATTTTAAAGCGTAAAAGACTCACGTTGGCCAATTCGAGTCCAAAATGAATAAAGTCAATGCGGAAATACTAAACAGCGCGCAGTGCAGCTAATTCTAAGGAAAGCATTCTCCTTTTCAACGCTAGCTCTAATATTCATACTTGACATATTTTTCAAGTACCAAAAATATGACGAAGAAGAAGGACAAGCCAATGACACAAGAGGTAATGGCGATAGCTAATGAATGCACCAACACAACATATGTACCCGTTACAAATGCAAGCACCATTGTTCCCATAGCGAATAAAATCAGCAGCAAGCTGTGTTTAGAAAATTGAAGCCAATTGACTTAGAAATGGGAGGAGTAGGTGGATGAAGATGGCACAACTAGACGACACCATTGGTATATCATCGAAAACAATGAATGCGTTAAATGCAGAACTTTTCCTTAGAACTGCAGAGCCTGGGTGTTGGTCATCTCCTCCTTCGAACCCTCCAAGTAATGTAATACCAGCTGCAAAGGTCACAGTTGTAATGAGCTTAGCCACTACTAAATGAACTCCGGCAGCTTTCACCAACGCTTCCTTCTTTTGCTTTTCCTTCTCCTTGCTCTTATTTATGTCATCTTCAACTAAGCTTTCACTTGCCGTAATCATTCTCCAATGTCGGATATGATAGAACATTGATTCCCCATGATGCACTATTGATATATTCACCGTGTGCAACATTTATTGTGCGAAATTGTGAGTATAGAAAAGTCATACAATCACAAATGAATCAGAAATTTTTCCCCACCTATATGTTATCATAAAAAAAGTTTGTATGTTTTGTTTCAAGAGATAAAGATTCAAAAATCTCTAACATGTCATATTGATATTATAAGAACATTTATATAGACAAAGGAAACATTCAAGTCAATAATTATTTTGAGCACAATGACAACAATAGATATTGACTTTTATTGAAGATAAAAATGAAATACTCCGTTTTGAAAAGACAATGAAAACCAGGTCGCACATGATATAAAAATTAAGATCACACTTTAAATTATTTTAAGTTTTCTAGTCACGACATTTCTTAAGAAAGGGTTTTAGAGGATAACATCCCTTTGCATTGACTTGACGGGACTCAATATATGGACATCACACGTGTGCCCAGACAAGGCAAATAAATGTGATGAGCTCTACATGGCACATGCCAAATGTAATGGAAAGGGGAATAAAAAGATAACGCTAACAACTTTTTCTCGCTGGAGAAAAATAGAGGGAAAAAGGCCCTTGCAGCACTTTTTCTCTTGTTCGATCTTTGTACAAAGGAAGAAAAAAAAAAGGCGGTGCGAGATTAACATATTCTACTATTAAAGATGTTTCTTCGGTTTTCAAAAGACATTCATATTGATATATTTGATTACTCATGCATCAGCCGGTCTTGCACTAGATAAGGCGATGTTGTAAGCAGTGAGCTTTTATTTGATGATGAAGAGGTGTGTTCTCGTCAATATCCTTCTCATTCAAAAGCTTGCTCAGTGACGGATTTGTAAGGACCACCTGTATTTTTGCCTCATTACTCTAGATATTACAAGGGCAGTTTATGACAAAATGAAGCACATTCCAGCCTCTCTCATCAACTAGTTCACAGCAATCTGGACATCTTGATATAATCAGGTCTATCACCGACTCATTGCCCTAAAAAGCTGCATGATGAAGAGGTGTCCTACCCTTTGCATCTTTCATGCATGCCACGTGTCTATCAGATTCTAGTAGTAGCTTTACTGATTCAGTGCCCCATTGATATGTAGCTGCTAAGTGAAGTGGAGTCCAACCATTTTGGTCCAATTGTTTAGTCCAAACATGAAGATGTACTCATTATCTACAAGATACAAATAGAACTTCTTATTTCGAAGATTAAAAAGCATTCGACGAGGGTAATCTAATTAGAATGCAGTATATTAAATGTTAATCCAACATTTTAGGTTTGACTTATTAAGACACATCTACAATTTCCTATAATAACTGCAAACTTAATTAATTTGTCTGCACTCTTTTCAAATAAATCCAATAAACTGATATTCCTGTAATTGGAATTTAATTAGACGTTTCATGTGAAGATATCTTCTTCATAAGTTACAACTCCGAAAATGAATGAAGAACAAGAGTAACTTAACTTTCTATTTATTTACGATGGCGTCAATTTACTTAGTAAATTGGATTACGATATATCATCTACATTTAATTTGTTGCCTTGTTATTTAGTAGTAGAAAGGTTATTTTGGATCCGTGTTCTTTCTTTTCACTAAAAGAAGCATACTAAATTAACAAGCATAAAAGATTGTCGGAAGTTGGTCCAGTGAAAAACTAAATAAGCATTATAAGTATAGTTAAACATTATTGTTGTGTGCAAAGCTGTTCCACCAAGAAGACCACCACAAGCTCGTAATTCACGGGTGCTTAGAATTATCGTGAATGCCACAGGTCGAAACTTTCTCACAACAGCTATGTAAAGTGGAGTCTCACCATCATCGTTAGCAAATTGTGACAAACTTGGGTCTTCATGGATTAATAGTTTCACTACCTCAAGGTAACCAAAGCGCATAGCTTCATGCAAGGTCATGTTCTTCTCTTTGTCCATCATCCTAAGCATCTTCATACACCCTTCAGTTCCACTTTCGAGGTCTTGAGAGAGAGTTTTTGCTTGTTCAATCAAGAATTTTGCTATGCCAATATGCCCATACCTTGCAGCAAGATGTAATGGAGTTCTATTATTCACATTTGTTTTCCATAACAGTGAAGGACACATACTGAGAAGTTTTTGAGAGGCTGCTCGATATTTTTGAAAACCTCTTTGTCACCTATCACTGTAGCATTGTACAAAATAGGATCCATGCTTGGTGTTTTGCATTTAATGCATTAATTATGCTTCATTAGGCCATTTCACCAACACAAAAAATAGTAAACCAGTGAGTTCGGAAAAAGAAAAGCGTATGGAAACAATGTCATCCCCCTCTCTTTTTCTTGACATGATTGACCATACCTTTCATTCAATTATGTTCAATATATTAGCATCTCAATATTTTTGAATGTAAATGAAATTCCTCTTGGTACCTAGTGTGTCACACTTTTATAGTTCAAAGAAACCTAATGATAGCACCATCAAATCACTCTGACGAATGATGATTGCTACTGATGAGCCAAATGTGTATCTAGTGTCTAAGATTAACGGCGATATTATTAATATTTCACCCAAATTAAAATGAAGTTTAGATTATTAATGTAGAATAATGGGCCTAACCTTAATTAAGGCTTAAACTTTGAGTCTAATGGTGTCCCTATGTGTTACATTATAAATTACTAAAAGACTCATTGGGCATTCATTTCTCCTCAAAAAATATTTGACGGAGCAAAAATTTTCTTTTCCGTACATGATTTTTGTATTCAAGATTTTATGCGAAACCAAAGAGAAACACCTACCGAATCAGGCATCGAACTATTTTTCCAGCATGCTCAAAACAGAACAAGTTAGTGAGATAATCTGCTGACTCCACAATATATACGAAGGGTGATCACAACGAATTTCACGCTGCTTGGTTGTGCTTCCAATCAACATGTCTAGATTGTTGGGATTGAGGGCTTGCGGGAGATACTTTTGTAATGGGGATTAAGAGACAAGACGAAGGGAAAATGAAACAAGTAGAGCAGAAGAGGCAGAGAGAGGAAAAGGGTGGGAGAGATGCTCATGACTGATGCTTGAGGTAAATTAAAGGCACTACCACACATATAATTGAGAAACAGCTGCAAAAAGATACAAGAGAAAGAAAAATGCCCAGATACAAAAAATGGTGAAAGCAAATACTTGGAAGGACGTTGGACTCCATAACTCAACAAAGAACAATAAAAGAAGTTAAATTATGTGCCATTAAACTAACATACTATTTGCAATTTGTATCCCAAACTATTTGTAATCTTTTATGAACTATTAGCATCTCAATTATTTTTAGTTTAGATCAAATTCTTCTTGCACATAGTTCCAAAGAACCTAGCTAATAGTACCATTATCCATCACTCTGGTAATTAAGTGCATTAGATGAAATGAAGATATATACAAAGTGCTGCGAAGGCATTACCCCGGCTGTCAAAAACTCAATGTCCGTTACAACGTCTAATATATTTAGAAGGTAGAGAAGTACTAAACAATGGCAATTGAATCTTGACATGACATGAGTATATATATATGTGTGTGTGTGTGTGTGTTGCGATTTTTACGCATATAAGTATCAACGATCAATCAAATTAGTAATCAGGCTACTTCCATAATATCGTTTTCATGAGTTGAGCACCACAAACGAATTAAAGGCAAATGCAAATCAAGGAAGATAATTTTTTAAGTACTCGAAAACTGTTTCGGAATTTGTTTCCCTGTATGTGCATTTACCCGTGTTAGGATTTCATGAAACATCATTGTTAGAATGTTGAAAGAATAAATAGGTATTACCAGTTCCATCCCGAAGTACTGCAGCATGCAAAGCTGTTCTGCCAAGTGGCCCACCAAAAGCTGGTGATTGGCAGTTGTCTAGAACATTTGAGACCAAATCTCGGAAATTTCTCTCGACAGCAATGTAAAGTGGAGTCTCACCAGCATCATTAGGAAAATAAGAGTAATTGGGATCTTCTTTGATCAACAGTGTTGCCACCTCAAGATGGTTGTGGCTCAAAGCCTCATGCAATGCAGTATCTTTCTCTTGGGTTGTCATCCAAATCATCTCTCTAGCTGCTTCACCCCTATCGGGATCTTGATAGAGATTTTTCGCACGTTCAATGAGGAATGACACTATCTCAATATGCCCATATCTTGCGGCAAGATGTAAAGGTGTTTCGTTTTTGGAATTGGTTTGCCACAGTAGTGATGGACACTCGTCCAGAATTTCTTTAATGAATATCGTTTTAGATTCTGATTCTGTAACGATCGTTGTGATGTAAATATGGAGGACTGTGTTCTTAGTTACAGTAAATAAGTGGTCAAGTGGCTTCTCGATATTTTTGAAAGCGTTGATTTTGCCTACCGCTGCAGCATTATAGAGAACACGAGTCATGCTGCTACTAGTCCCTGTTTGGTTTGGCTGACTGGCGTGACCAGATGTTGGATCTTCAATTGAACTGTGGGAATCCATTCTTTCTACTCTACAGAGTTCGTCCTATAAAATACAGTTCATGAACGTCCGACAGTTTCAACTTCTCACTCTATACTCGCGGCCTTCTACACTTGATGCTTGATCACTATGTAGCATGAGTTCATATCTCACATAAAAAAAACTAATACAGCAAATTTAAAGGACAAGAGCATCGAAAGAAATTTTGGACGTAATCCTTCTTTGTCTGGACATAAGACACTACAAGTTTTATTCATTCATTTAAACAACCTCGGCTCGATCGTTTTAATCATTTAAATGAAATTCCTATCTAATATCTTACGGCCAGTACAAGTCCTAATTCTATGGATTCTCCACGAACAACTTTGTTCTTTCAATAATCCTATAACACTCTGAAGGCTTCACAAAAGTGATTGAATATGGGAGAAAACTAGTCAATTGAGCTTCTGAATCTCTAGGAGTTTTTCTCTATCAATGGAGGCTCTAAGAACTCAAGAATATATATCCTCTTTAGGATTTTAGGGAGGCCTCCAACAACTCTTTTGAAGTACTTCCAAAACAAATTTTTGAAGTGTCCCTATGAACACGCTCTTTATACAAAGGTGAATCAATATGGAGATATATTTTTCGTATGTTTGTATGTAAATTACTTGATCTTTATAGGAAGTAATCCCACTATGTTTGAAGAATTCAAGAAAGTAATGGCTTAGGAATTTGAAATGACAAATATTGGTCTCATGTGCTTTTACCTTGGCATTGAAAGTAATGTAAATGGAGGATGACATTTTCATTTCTCAAGAATGTTATGCTAAAGACATTCTCAAAAAGTTTAGTGTTATACTCTAATTAATATAGAATGTTATACTCTATATATATATATAGTCTCAGATTCCCTTCATATATTAAGTACTAATTATGCTACATATCTCCTTATTTTAAAAACAAGGAAAGCAAAAACAATCGTATTTCTCATTCAGTCTACATTTGGCTCGAGCTAGCACAACTCAATTCACATAGAAAACTTACCAAGAACACCATACAGGAAATAATAAATCGAAGGAAGTCACAGTCCACAATCTATAGCTTACCAGTCGAATCACCGTGAAAAAGGGTAGCAATAATGAAGCGCGCCTTCCTCAGTTGTGGAAAGGAGCCTGGGGGGGAGGGAGGGATATCAGAGAGGGGAAAAGGCTGGGAGATTTACGCTTTTAGTGTCGGTAGAGTACTGAGGCCAAGGCTCTCGCAATTTTGAAGGGGCTGGATTAAAAACCAGCTGCACTTGAAGCAATTATTGTTTCACCACATCTACCTGTTAAGATAATTCTAGCTGTTTCCAACTCGTGGTTCACGCTGATTAGAAGAAAAAGAATTCGTGGTTCACTTTGGAATCAAACAAATTTATAAAAGAAAAAGTGCATTCAAATAAATGCCAGCCCGGCCTCTTATGTGAACAAGAAACTACACAACATTTGTATGGATATAAGAAGTGTACTTATTTGTTCCAATATTGCGTCTCGCTTTTCAGTTTAAGCCCAATTATTGTTCTCGGTCTAATTAATGTAGTGTGTGTGGCACATTAACCTGCAGCGGGGACTTAATGGTTCAAAAAGTATCGTATGATATCACTCTGATAACAACTCGTGAGTTACCAAACTAATAAAGATAAATGTGGCTCGAGATTCGCTTTGAAGTTCTAAAGATCGAATATGTTTTTGCTTTTCTAAGCCTCCAATATATAACATCAAACGAAAACTAATTAATCAAAGTGAAAATATTTATGTAAGTTGGCGCAAAATATTATTTTTATAATTTTCATTTTCATTTTAGAATGTAAATAGCAACACAAAGAAAGTAGCTTACCAGTTGAATCGTAAAAAGGATTGAGCGGCTTGTGGGAGAGAAAGGAGCTTGGAGAGAAAGAGAGATCAGCAGATAGGGAAAAAGGCTGGGAGAGGTGCTCACTGAATGACGGCTGAAAGACTACTGAGGCCAAGGCTCTCCAAATTTTGAAGGTTGGTACTAGAAGCTCTGCGATTGGTCGTCGATATAATAATTGTTTGACCTATATAATAATTAAAGAAAAATAATGTCGTTAAAGATAGAAGAATAATTCATTGCTTTTCTTACGAAAAGTTAAAAAAAAAAAAAAAACTATATTTTAAGAAAAAAGAAATGGAATACCCTTTGCTTCTCTGAGAAAAAAGAAATTATGCTCAGAAGGAGATGTACTCACTGAGTGACTGAGGCCAGGCTCTCGCAATTGAGGTTGCGACTAGAAGCTCAGAATTTGCAAAGGACCGGATTAATAAAGAGAATTACTACCGGCTTCCACTTGAAGCAATTTTTTTTTCACCAGATCTTACGCTGATTAGAAAAAATAAATAAATAAAAATTCACGTTGCGCTTATATTACACAATACATGAATGACTTAGGTCCGAGAGACATGAGCGACTGGGAGAGAGGGAGGTGAATGCAGAAACGACAATTACTTTTTAGTTCTTTTTTTAACTCTTAAAGGTAAGACTAGTTACTCGTCTAGTCTTAAACTAACTGAGACAACGTTTTGGTCCAGATTTACTTTCTGTTTTTTCCAAGCTAGGCCCAGTTTTGCCGAAAACACAAGGCATATATGGAGAAACAGTAGCAGCATACGTGGAGCGCATCAGCGCAATTGTGAATGGTCCTATGGATCCCTCATTCCCCTGATAAGAAGCAGCAGGGACAGCCTCACGGAGAACGGAAAGAATAGTGGATGAAAGAAAAGTTCTTTTTTAAAGTTAGCTCCCGAGAGATTCCAGAAAATTGAAAAGCAATTCTTTGCTTCTATTCGGAAAAGTTAAAACAAGAAAAAATAATAATAACTCTTTATTTCACTTGATAAAAAGAAATTATTTTTTTAGAATAATTCTTTAGAGAAAGTACATGAGTATTATAGGACCTTTTGGTCCGTTTAAATCTTTCGTTAGCATTCGAATTATTTTTATGTTTTGTACTTACTGTAATTTTTTCGGATATTAATATAGTTATTATCTTGCCTAGAAAAAAAAAAATTATTTCATTTTATCTTTTGCCACCTTTACCCTTCCTTGTCCATCATTTATAGTTGGTACCGGCCTTACCTTTGTCGTGAACCTTTAATTTAACAGACTCATTAAATACAATTAATTATAATTATATAATTAATGTCATAAAATATCTTGCTGTCAACATGTGTATCCTCAATGCAAGAGAACAGATCAGAAAGCCCACACACTGGCCTCTTAAATAATATGGGCACTTCTAATGACTAGCTCATAAATAATCAATTCATATGTCGCATGGTCTTTGATAAGGCCCATGTATTAACTACGGTCTGTGAGCTTTGATGAACAAAAAGACCGAATAGATCCACCAACTAATAAAGAGGACCTTGAGGCCTTTATGTGCCTGTCAACTATTTTCTAGGAAAAAAATAAAAAAACACTTGATCCACTGGCCACTTATACTTACGCATATTACTTGCTGCTGATTATAGGCAAAGGTGGGCCTACAAGGTTCTTACAACACCCCTTCAAATCATGCTGCGTGTGTCAACACATGGTTATATATATTTATAGAGAGAGAGAGAGAGAGAGAGTTCATAGCGTCATAAATGTGCATTCTAGACTGACCTCGTGGACCCTTTGCATTGAGATGATTACTCCCCAGTTCAATTCCTTATCCCAATGGCAAACTCATATGCTGTGGTATTGCTCTGGAGAAGCCAACCTGTACTACATCGGACGAGGGAATTAAAGGCTAGCAACTCTTCGGTACGATAGGATTTGGCTGCGACAATTTGTATGCTCATTTGCAAAATTATTAGAAAATTCTGTTGGTGAATGGTGTATAGTATAACTGGCATGGATATATAACTTGTATATATAAGAAAGCAACTGCTTTTGCAATTTTTTTTATTTATTGTCTAATTTGAGATTAATGGATATTGTCGGTCCTTGGAACAAAAATATGGAAAATGATTGCGTCCTATTCAAAAAATATTAAAATAATCACGGAAGCCGCAACAGGGGCCGCATCTTGCAGGATCGTTGGACGTTTGGTAGTTATTAAGCACATTTATGGCCGTTCGTTTATAAAGGAAATTTGTTTACTTTAAACATTCGGCCCCAGTCATAGATGCGAATCAAGACAAGAATGTCACTCAAGTCCGAGGAGTAATAAATCCCGGCGAGCACACACACAAATTAACACTTTTATAAAAGAATAATATAAAAAGTTGCACACTCAATACTTTGTCTATGAAATTAAGTCAAGGAAATTAAAATACTTCAACAAAAGCTTAAGCTTTATTCCACTCACTTCAGAAAAAAATACAATAGTGACATGAGTATTTATAGTCCACGATGAGATTACTTTCTAACTTTTAAAATGTAACACTCAAATAAATCTCACATAACTCATCATATATATAAATCCCATGTAATTCTCACATAATATAAACATATATGAAAGGGCTTTAACCCTTCAACTTTGTAACATGTAAGAACGCCAAAAGACATCACCTTCCCATTTAAGTAATTTATTTGGCTAAAGTAATTTATTTGGCTAATGCCTGGAGGTGGCGAACTGAGAATTTATTGTATACTTTTTGGGATGGACATAAGCATAGATGGCGATAAAGGTTTGTCCAAATGTAAGCAGTAAGTACACCAAGGCAACAAATGCAGAAATTAGTAACCATGGCTTGTTGCAATACTCGCGCTTGAAGTCTGCCCACTTCCAACGGATCCCACTCCTGTAGTGTGCATTAATTTCATTGAACATTTTGGACAAGTTATCAAAATCGTCTTGTTGGGATACGTATGAGTTATCAAAGCCAAACAGCAAGTCCTTGCCCAAAGCGTTGATGTATGTAGCAAGCTTCTCATCGGTCTCGAATGAATGTTCAATCACTTTGCGTTCGTAAAGGAGATCAACATCCTCTTTGGTGTTCAAAAGGAAGTCCAAGAAAGCAGTGTACCTCATAAAGTACTTGGAGATCTGGTTGGCTTTGCTCAAATGCCACACAGTTCACCAAGAAAGAGCTCACAATGTCGTCGATGGTTATGTTAGGCATATGAAAAGCACCTTTCTTGAATTTCACCACCAATAAGCTTTTTATGTGTGGCTTGGCTTGACTTCAATTGTAGCACGAAAGTCGAGACGCAGGAATACTGGTGCATTTGTTGCCCGGATTGACCCAGCCATTTCCTACACATAAGAGCCTCAAGAAACAGGGAATATTATCCATTGGCAATTTTTGAAAGGGGGTTGTAAAACTTGACCGAATCAAGTCCAATAAATGCAAGGGCAATTTCTTGCCATTCTCATAAGGGTGCCACTTTCGGCATCATAGGTCTTCGCATTACCTTGTTAAAGAATTGCAGAGAGAGATTGATCAAGATCTCTTCGCTGCCCTTTCTCAAATTTTCGGTAAGGGAAGTCATAAATAACTTAGTCAGCACAACAAATGGGATCTGATTCTCAAGCAGCAGAAGGTCCTTGTAGAGAGCGGATAATGCCCACAACTTCCTTTGGATAAGGTCTTCTGATTCGAATGGTTTCCAAGAACAAAACCTAAGAAACAACTCGAGTATAAAACAACCATCACGAATCATCATTACGACAAACTCATCAGTGCTGATGGACCCCACTCTTCAAAATAACATTTTCTGGCCTCCGCTTCAATTTCTCTTATGCCACGAATGTACACGTTCAAGTCTAAGCTGTTATATTCAGCAGCGTCGTCAAAAGAGTGGTGAAAAGCGTGAATGAGGTAGTGGAAGCAGATGGTCCACGGGATGTATGACGCCCTTTTTCCATGGCTGCAGTAACGATTTTAGACATATTCTTGCGAAAGGAGCTGACGTACCGAATTTTGTGATCATCCATCACCTTGAGATTATCATGTCTATTGTTGTGATAAGGTCCGATGGAGACGATCTGGGGCTCATGATACTTAGTGCCAATTTTATCAATGAGCTCACGAGGGAGCTTGAAGATGCAAGTTCCTCCAACAGGTTCTTTTGGTGACTCTATCTCCAAGGTAGTTTCTTTGCTCTTTGTTTGCAGTGAGTACTCATCGGTGTTTTTTATCGGCTCAGCCAGGAAATCGACCTTCTCATCCTTAGGAGCCTCAACTTGTAAAGTATCGTTCTTTGCTTTGTCTTGATTAGTCATCGTGCAACTTCGTTTAGGGTTTTCTGCACTTAATGCGTAAATTATGCTTCATTGATCATGGCCAACAAAGAAAAAAATAGTAACATCTCATCACTCTGATGATTGCTTTTGATGACCCCAGTCTGTGAATAGACAAGTGTCTACTGTATAGTGTCTCAGATTCTCTTTGGATATTAGTGACTAATTAATGCTAAATTTCTCCTTATTTTAAAAACAAAGAAAACAAAAACAATCTTATTACCCATTCACTAAGTACGCAATGCAATAATTAATTAAGCTTGCATTTAGCTCGAGCGTGAGTCAATTCAAATAGAAAACTTACAAAGAACACCAAACAAAAATAATAAATCTAAGGAGCCACAGTGCGTCATCTAAAACAAGTAACTTACAAGTCGACGAATCACCGTGAAAAAGTGTATTGCAATAATGAAGCACGACTTCCTCAATGGTGCTTCATATCGAAATGTCAGATTCTTCAGATTGAGCCGCTTGTGGAGAGAAATGGTAATGAGTACATGAAGAAGGTTCTTAGAAGAAAAACAAAAACAAAAAACAGGACTACACCGATGAGGAAAAATGTGGAAAGGAGCTAGCGGAGGAAGAGAAAGATAGAGGGTGCATGGGATATCAGAGAGGGGGAGAAGGCTGGGATCATGTGTACTCACTGAGTGACGGGAGTGGGCTTAATAAAGAGAACTACTTTAATAACCGGCTTCCACTTGAAGCAATTATTGTTTCACCAGATCTAGTTGTTTCCAACTCCTGGTTCACGCTGATTAGAAGAAAAAAAAAAACTCGTGGTTCACGTTACGCTTATATTACAAAATACATGAGTGACTGAGATCTAAGAGACATGAGCGACTGCGAGTGAGAGGTGGATAAGCAAATTACAATTCCTTGCGTCTCTTAAAGAAAAGTTTAAAAAAAAAAAAAGGAATAAAAAAATATTTTACTTTGAAAAAAATAAAGAATAACTTTTACTTTTCTTGAGAAAAAGAAATGTGAGAGAGTACTATAAATAGCTATTTCTCTTTATTATTTCACATATTTACACTTCTTTGTCCATTAATCTAATTGTATTTGTTTTCCTTTAATGTCTGAGCATTGCAAAATGATACCAGTACTGTAATGTCTGACTTGCCTATGAACTATGCTGAAAATCGTAACAGACCTGTCCAATATACTTTGTATAGCATTTTCTTAATGAGATCTGCTGTACATGTGTTTCAGGAGCTATCATTTTTCAGGGATATCATTGAAGAATTTATGGTCGACGTGCAGTTGACATTTATTTTTTTATTTTATCTTGTGAAGAGATCCAGTTCTTGCACTTGATTTTAACATTAAAGACATTCCTAGTACTCGTGATTAGCGCATTAGTGAATGTCCTATTAATTCAACCTATGATTTTTGCATTATCAAATAATTTGAATCGTACAATCATAGTTTTTATACTAACATAAAGGTCTGGGAATGGATAAGTAAATTAAGGTCTGGTGTTACATAGGACATGTCTTCATTAGCCATGTAGGAGTTTGTTGTTCAAATACATACGATAAAACTTTAAGAACAAAAATTTCCTTAGGACCAGTCTGAGGTTTTAAAAGACCATAAAGAGCCATAAAGAAATCAAGCCTTAGCTTTATAGAAAACAGATTAGTTAAGAGATCAGGACGAACAATCGGAGAAATTAAAAAAGTGGGAAAAGAAAATCAAAACAAAAGCATTTAAATTCTTAATGCTTTGGTGATAAAGTGAAAAAATAAAAACATAACACGACAATTTGCCTCCATATCATAGAAAAATAGAGAGAAAGAATGACGGAGCATTTTCTTTGTACTTTTCCATGGCCTCCTCCATTCTCTCCCTTCTAAAAGAAGGGAGAGACAGTGAAGATATATAATGGCGTTATTTTTTTAAAAAAAAAAATCGACTTTATACATTCTAGTCTACAAAGTAGGACTAGAAAGCCTAGAGAAAAATCTAAACCATGGGTGGGAAAACACTGGGTTCGGTTAATATGCTGAGTCTTATGATGCTGAGCGGTGTTGATGGATGGTGATGATATAAAGTTGGAGATCTAGCGGCCTAAATAAGAACAAATCATTTAAGATGAGGAGACCCACTTTCGACCCGATTACAGATTGACCTAACCCTTGCAGAGGATGACCCGGTTTGAAAACTCAAATCACGTGAAGCCAGCTCCATTTCACGATTTCAGATCTGGAGAATCGTCGCTTGAAGCATCATTGCTGATAGGTCCCGTACTATTCCTCACTGATATAAGAAACTGAAATGGAAATGGAAGGACCAAAATTATATGGTTCTGCTTACGGCGCGAGAACAAGCCACAATACAATATCACTTGGAAAATAATACTGTCCTTCAATCAAAAACTACTGTTACTTATATAACTATTCTGGGAACTAACATAACGAAACTGCAGCAGCTATCCTAGGAACAAAGCCAACAAAAAGAAAGCATAACCAACGTCACTTGCCAACGGCAACCTTATTCAAAGCTGAAGACTAGCTCTTCTTAAACTAACTTCTATAATAACGGGAATTAGGCTTCTGAACACGACAGAGTCTATCATCCTTCCCCCCCTTCAACAATAACCATGTCCTCAAGGTTAAGCATAGGAAATCTTTCTCTAAGCACATCATACTCTTCCCACGTTGCATCTACTTTTGGCAATGCTTTCCAGCAAACTAAGACTTCCTCCACTAACTTGCCACCTCATTTGATCCATCGAAATTCTTTAATTGCAACCGGTTCTAAACTAGGCTGTCTGTCATCTGCTATTGGAGGAACTGTAGGATGAAACTCGTTGGTGTTGCCAAGTTGTTTCTTTAGAAGTGAAACATGAAAAATTGGATGGACTTTTGCTTAAGTGGGTAAGTCAAGCCGATAGGCTACTTTCCTGATACGTTCAACAATTTTATATCCAAAATATTTCTGAGAAAGCTTCTGGTGGGCTCGACGAAAAACCGACTGTTGGTGATAAGGTGGTAAGTTGAGATAAACCCACTCGCCGATGTCGTAGCTGATATCCCATCGCTTCTTGTCCGCCTGCTGCTTCACACGATTTTGCGCTTTCTCTAAATTTTTCTTGAGCTCCTTGAGTAAATGATCTCTGTTTACCAGTGAGTAATCCATTTCATTGACAGCTGAAGTTCCCTCCATGTATCGCACAATGGTAGGTGGCAGACATCCATATAAAGCTTCAAATGGAGTCATTCCAGCAGCCACATGGAATGTGGTATTGTACCAAAATTCAGCCCAAGATAAATTTGATTCCCATGTACGAGGATATTGGCTGCAAAGGCATCGCAAATACTGTTCCACACATCGATTTCCTACCTCCGTTTGGCCGTCGGATTGAGGGTGGTAGGCTGAAATCATGTTCAATTTTGTTCCTTGCAACCTGAAAAATTCTCGCTAAAAGTTGCTAAGAAAATAGGATCTCGATTGCTCACCATAGTTCTTGGCATACCATGCAATCTCGCCACTCCTATGAATACTTCCGCGACCCTTTTTGCAGTGTAAGGGTGTGATAAGGATAGAAAATGAGCGTATTTTGTGAAACAATCAACTATGACCAAGATGACATTTTTACTGTGGGATGTTAGTAGTCCTTCGACAAAATCTAAGGAAATATCTTCCCAAACTTGTGATGAAATAGGAAGTGGTTGGAGAAGTCCGGATGGTGATTGAGACTCATACTTTGTTCTGTTGGCAAACTTGGCACTCAGCTACATAGCAAGTCGACCCTTGTAATATAAAATACCTCCTTTTATCTGATAATTCTGCATGTGGGCTTTGTAATTTTGCATATCAGCTACCTTTCCCAGTAAGTATGGATCTTGAGGGAAATTCTTAGTGTGCGTATTCGGAATACTCCTGGTCATGCTACACTCAAAGGTGAGGCTAGAGCAGCTCGGCTGGCTTTTTCGATGGCAGAGGAATTTGCTGGTCGTAATATAGACGTGGAAGGGGATTCTTTAGTTCTGGTTCAACAGACTTTAAATATGCAGGGTACGTCACCTGATTGGCTAATAGAAGGAGAAGTGATTACCATAAGCCACTTACTGCAGGAGCATCCAGAATGGCAGCTCTTATGGACGCCAAGGGAAGGAAATGTATTAGCACATAGGCTTGCAAAGTGGGCTTGTGTAATATGCGTGTAGGAAACTTTGATAGTTAGGAGTCCCTGCTGAAATTTTAGATGGACAAATCTGTATATCCTCTGGTTAAGATGGGGTATCTTGGTCTTGTTGTTGTTACTTTGAAAAAAAGAAGAAGTATGGATCGTGAGCATTTGCAATCCAAACATCTTCCCGTAGCTCAAATAATCGTCGTGTGATAACGTTGAGTTCTGGGACTTGGGCTTGAGGTGATAGACCATCCGCTGCTGAATTTTCTCGTCCAGGATGATATAGGATTTCATAATCATAGCCCATTAGTTTCGTAACCCATTTTTGTTGCTCTGGGGTACTAACTCTCTGGGCTAAAAAATGTTTGAGACCTTCGATCTGTTTGGATCTGAAAATGATGGCCCAATAAATATGGTCTCCATATCTTTATGGCCTCCATAATAGCCAACATCTCTTTGGCATAGGTGGACCATTTTTTTTTTTCGTGGGCCCAAAGCCATAATGGTGGCCCAAGAAATATGGTCTCCACAAAATCATAATTTTGGAGCTCAAAAAATTAATTTTCGTCAAATTTTATCAAAGTCTGTAAAGTGTCTGAAATCAATTGTTAGTCGTTAGTCGGTTCAATGTGACAAGAATAATAGATCGGGGTGCAAAGTATCAAGTCCCCATAATTGGAGGATTCTAATTGCATTTATCCCTCAAATATAAAAAAAAAAACATGTGGTAGCCGCCATCCTTAGCGGAACTTTACAAAAAAGCCTACACAAACAACCACACTAATAAATCGATGTTAAGTGAGAATTATTCTGCTCCGACTTGAAACTGAATGCTGGAACCTTTTTATAGATATTGAATAACCTCATCGTTTAAAGCTACATGTTAAAGATTAATATTTTCAACAACGAGTAAAATCTAATGTTTTACAATAACAAAAAAGAGAGAGTAAAATGTTATGAAGAGGATGGGAATGAAGGATAACACAATGACGCAAGAGGCAATGGCAAGACCTGCGGAATGCGCTAACACAGCATACGAACCTGTTACGAATGCCACCACCATTGTTACCATTGCCAGCAAAATAAACAACCAGGCCACCATTGAAAAATTGGCACGCGATTCAGGTCTAGGTAGAAGTGCCACTAGTAAGTGAATCAAGACAGCGGAACTGGAGCATAGCATGGATATGTTATCAAAAATAACAAATGCCATGAAAGCAGCACTATTCCTCAGTATCGCAGAGCCTGGGTATGTGCCGTCGTTACCTACGAAACCCCCAGGCACGGTAATGCCTGCTGCAAAGGTCACAGTAGTAATAAGTGTAGCTGCTACCAAATGAGTAGTTGCTGCTTTCTCCAACCGCTCCTGGTACTCCTTCGGCCTTTGATCTTCTATGTCGCCCATCTCCACTGAATTTGTGATGTCCACCTTGTGTTTCATTTTTTACAGCAAGTTTAAAGTTTCCCCACAATATATATAGCCTTAAAACCTTTAATATAGCTTGGAAGAAAGATATAAGTAATAGTAAAAGCACACAGTGATATAGAACTCTTTGATTCAAGCAGAGAACATAATGGTTGCTTAAAAAAATAAAAATAAAAGCAGAGAAGAAACTCTGTACTCTATATATATGCAAGCAGTTCCGAATGTAAGAAGAACACCAGCTGTAACCAATGGGATTGAGGAATAACAATTTAATACTTTTAAAACCTTCAGATTTTAATATCTTTTCCCTAGTTATTTCTTGTTTCAATTTTAAAGAAGGCTTAATTGCACTGTAGGTCCCTGTGGTATCACCTTTCGACAAATTGGTCCCTGGGGTATGAGTTTGTACTGGCTAGTCCCTAGGGTAAGCGTCATGTAACAAAAAGGTCCTCCTGTTAGATTTTGTCAACCCACTTAACGGCCAAAGCTTTCAGGAGGACCTTTTTGTTACATGATGCTTACCCCAGGGACTAGCCAGTACAAACTCATACCCCAAGGACCAATTTGTCAAAAGGTGATACCATAGGGACCTACAGTGCAATTAAGCCGTGATAGGAAAATTAATCACTTCAAATGGATAACTGAAAACTGATTCATAGCTTTCAAAGATAAATACTTAAGAAAATTTGAGTAATCATAATAGACCTCAATGCTACATGCATAAGATGGGGTTGAACACAAAAATTGGTGTGTTGAGTTTTTGAGGCATTACAAGCAGTGGCTGACAAACTTTGTGGAATGGATTGCAACAAAAATGATGTCATGGCTGACAAAACAATTGCGAAGAAGTTATGGAGAGGATAACAGCTTGAGTGAGAAAATTCAGTTTCAAGGCTTAGATATCAAATCCTGCACCAAATGGTCTTCCTCAATTGCTGGCTGCTCTAGATACTTACATCTCGGTTGAGAAAAGAAATAACGGGGAACTTGATTGGTAAAGGAATCTTGGCGTGGAACCCTTGCCTATAGCGAGACAATGTGGAACAATAATGATAAATTGGTTCTTGGTCTTTCTCCTGACAAATATTAAAAATTGATGCTTTGGAGTTTCTATCTGATGTTAAATTTGATGGAAGCTAAGTTTCTATCTCATTGTCTGCGGATGATTGTTCTCTTCCCACCTACCTGTTGCATCTATTGCCAACAGAGTACATTGTTATTCCATAACACCAATATTTCTTTTCTCTTCTTCACTGTTGATCACTACTTTTCGTTTCTTTTGTATTATTCTGGAGGTTTACGAGTGCCTGGCTTAATTGCACCTTAGGTCCCTATGGTATCACCGTTTGACAAATTAGTCTCTAGGGTATGAGTTTGTACTGGCTAGTCCCTGGGGTAAGCATCATGTAACAAAAAGGTCCTCCCGAAAGCGTTGGCCATTAAGTGGGTTGATGCAAATCTAACGGGAGGACCTTTCTGTTACATGATGCTTACCTCAGAGACTAGCCAGGACAAACTCATACCTCAGGGACCAATTTGTCAAAAGGTGATACCATGGAACCTACAAGAAATTAAGCCTTTAAAGAATAAGCCCACATTTGCTCGACATTTGATTACTTTAATTTTTGTCCACTATAAATAAACTCCATCGGTACAAGTTGAATACAAATATGTGAGTATTTTTGGAATTTATGAGCTGCATCTGGATTTTTCTCTCCCCGTATCAAGCATCAGATCTCCTGTAAAAGTGCCCCAACCCAAGACTATAATCCTAACACCTTTAATAAAAAAAAAGCCAGAATGAATTCCTTTGCCACAACTAAATGCCAAAACTAAGTATGAAGATTTCAGGGAAAAGCTCAACCATACAAATTGGGTGAGATTACTAGTTGAAAAAGGGAGCTATGACTGGAAAGATAAGTTCACAACCAAATATGTCGACAAAATGGGCTACAAAGTAAAGAAAATGGCTTGAATCTAGCTATAGGCCTAAAGACAACGGCTTGAATCTGTGTAGAACACACCAACAAGAAGCACATAAAGGGAAAAATTGGACAAATTGTGCGGAGCAAACCAGCAAGAAACTATTGCAGAGAAAACCAATGGGAAATCGATTAATTAATGGTGGGAGTAAATTAAAAGCATAGAGATATAGTGAGATTACCAGTTGAATCCTGTTATTGTGAATTTCACCGTCCTCGGCTGTGTTTGAAATTGATATATTTAGATTGACAAGATAGAACGGCTTGTATGGAGAGGAGAGAGTGTCAGCTGAAGCACGATGGAGATATTCACTATGAGGCAAAGGCTGTCTCATATATATAATGGTGAACAAACATAATTAGAAAAAGAAAAGGGAATAATTCTCTTCTTGCTTTCTTTTCCTTGTTAAAATGGGAAAAAGGAAAGGAATCTATACATGAGGGCCAAAGATGTGGACTTATTGAGCTAACCTACACAGTATCTTCAATTAAAAAAAAATAATGTCTAGTTAAAGATGGAAGAATATTTCTTTGCTTCTCTTAGAAAATGTTAGAAAAAAAAAAAGGGGGGGATTCTTTACTTCTATTTATTGTTGAAAAAAGAAATGGAACAATCCTTTACTTTTCTTAAGAAACAAAAGTTATGCTTAGTAAAAAAAAAAAAATAATAATTCCTTACTTCTCTTTCAAAGAGAAAGGAAGATAAGCAATGGTTTCTTTTATCATTTCTTACCTTTACACTTCTTTGCCCGAGATTGATCCTAATATGATAAGCATTCGCCTATTCGCCTTCATCCATCTTGTATTTGTTTACTCTTTTGATTGTTTTAGAGAACCTTTAGCTTTACAATCTCATCAATTGTAATTAACTAAAGATGGAAGAATAATTATTTGCTTCTGTTAGCCCAAGGTTGATCTTGAGCTATCTAACACGATTTTGATGATAACAAAAAATAAAATAGCTTGGAAGTATTCTAGAATACATGGTTGTCAATCCACTACTCAATCAAGAATACTCAATTGTATTTAAATTTTATTGTTAATTCTTTATGCCCTATATTAGATTTCAACATCATGGCTTCCACCTAAACTATGATATTTTTCATTGTAGGAGTTTTCATGTTGACATGGAAAAAACTAGATATCCAAAAGCACTGAAGAACTCTATTTGCCAAGATGGTGTCAACACATGGTTGATATAGGTGTCCACACATAGCACAGAAACTAGTCTGCCATTTTGATGGTGTCGACACATGAAAAGACAATGTCGACACATGCCTACAAGCACCTGCAAGCAAGTTCCAGACTCGATGAAGGTGTCAACACATAGGCATGTATGTATCGACACATGTTACGGGAACTCTATAAAACGACCCTCAGCACGCGAATCAAGACGATGTAGCACTCGATGTGGCACTTAGGGCACCTCTCCAACATTCCAAAAAGGCCCTCTGGACCCCCCAAGACTGAAGACCTATAAAGGAAACCTTATGGGGAGAGAAAATGAGACTTTCGCACAACTTTTGCCTCTCTACATCGTCAATCTTGGCTTGGACTCCATTAAGTGAGAAAAAAGCACAAAAGACAAAGGCTGCACATTTTTGAAGAGATCTAGTCTCCCATTGCTGTCATCATCATCTGATCTTGTCTTGTAGCCATTTATTGAGCTTTGTTTTTCCAGATCTAGCTTCAAGAGCTACTGTTTATTCATTCATATCATTAAACTTTGAGAAACCCTTGAGTGTGGGATATGATTGGGCCTACTCGTGAGGATAGAAGAAATCACATAGGCTTTGAGATTTGTGATGAGTTGAAGTGTGAGCTTGGAAAAACTCTAGTAACGGTTACTTAGACCCCGGAAGCTAAGTTATAAACACTATTGGATTATAGTGGAGAAGTCTAAGGAAAGCGATAGTCTTGGGGGTGGACGTAGGCAAGTCTTGGCCGAATCACCTAAAAATAGCGGTGTTATCTCTCTTCCCTACTCTTTACATTATCGCAATTATTTATTGTTTATCTTTGGCATTAGCACTTAACATATTTAGATCTGCATTTTTATTCGTTAAAAATGAGTATTTTTCAAATCAGAGTTTTTATCAAAAACGGACTAAATTTTAAATAAACCCAATTCGCCCCCCCTCTTGGGTTGATTTTCGGACTTACAGCTTCCCTTAGGAAACATTTACAAAAGAAAAGGATTCTTTACTTCTATGTATTGTTGAAAAAAGAATGGAATAAATATCCTTTACTTTTCTTAAGAAACAAAAATTATGCTTAGAAAAAAAAAAAGAATAATTCTTTACTTCTCTTCCGAAGAGAAAGGACGATAAGCAATGGTTTCTCTTTATCATTTTTCACCCTTACACTTCTTTGCCCAAGATTGATCCTAACATGATAAGCATTCGCCTTCGTCCATCTTGTATTTATTTACCCTTTTGATTGTTTCAGAGAACCTTTATGTTAGCCCAAGGTTGTTCATACAAACAATCCATTTTGATTTTGATGATAAAAAATTCTAAGTTTTGAAGGATTTTAATTTTACATTGTCAATCCTCTTTTCTAAAGGATTTATTTCAAATATTGACGTTATCTCTTAAAATATTTCTAAGTGTACTTGAACACCATTACATAAGTTGATAAGATCAATTTTTCATATTGTAGGTGTTTTAAAGAAGTGTTGGAATGGATTAGACACTTTTAAGTTGCTGATTTTTCTCTTCAGCAGTTATATTTGTCGACACATTGAAGATAAGTGTCGACACATTGCACTTACTCCAGAATGCAAAATTCTTGGTCTCGACAGCATTTTCAGCTAAGTGTTCAATGTGTCGACACATTGAAGACAAGTGTCGACACATTGCACTAACACCCGAGAGCATGTTTTCAGGCCAAGTTTTAATGTGTCAGCACATACATCAATGTGTCGACACATAGTGCGAATTTGCAGAAATCCTGGAAACGCCAACTCATCCAAAAAGTTTCAAATGTCTTAAACCCCTCCAACGGTAAAACTTTGAAGACCGTTGAAGCCTAGGGGCTATATAAGAATGAGATAGAGAGAGAAAGCAAGCTTGCATCATTATTCAAATCTAGATAGAGAGAGAAAGCAAGATCCAAAGATTTCATTTGCTGATTCCTCCAAGATCAAAGCTCTCATTGTTAAATCTTCTTCTCGTGCTTATCCTTGACGATCTAGCCTCCAAAGTGAGAGAAGTTTCTTGAAGAAGAGACAACACACTTGCAATCAATCGTGCCCTAACTTCTAGAGAGAGAAAGTGCTTTGAAGAAGAGGGAAAACCGCACCTATCAAGAAAGCTTGTGCTCCTACTTGCCAAACTTTAGGTTTCATTCAAGAATCTTGTCTTCTTGCACTTTATTGAGCTTTTCACTTGCTGATTTGGCTTAGAGAGCCATTCCACACGTTGTGAGCTTTCACTTGAATATTCGGCTTAGTGAGCCATTCTTCATTGTACCCATTATTGTAAAACATTTGAGTGTTGGGAAAACACTTGGTCCTACTTGTGAGGGTAGAAGAAATCCCTTGGGTTTTGGGATTTGTGAGAGAGTTGAAGCGTGAGCTCGAAAAATACTTTGTAAAGGTTCTTAGCACCCGGGAAGCTAAGGTGTATTTGCTATTTGGAAATAGTGAAGGAAGCCCAAGGAAGTCAATAGCCTTGGGGGTGGACGTAGGCAAGTGTTGGCCGAACCACCTAAAAATACGGTGTCATCTCTCTAACTCTATCACTCTTATTTCAGTACATATTCATACTTGTGGAGATTTATGCTTTATGCTTTTATCATTATTGCTTATATTTTGCTTAGCATTATACACATTTAGATCTGCATTATTAATTGTTAAAAAGGGCTATTTTTCAGATCTGGGTTTTTATTAAAAAAGGAACTAAGTTTTTGATAAACCCAATTCACCCCCCTCTTGGTTTGTTATTTAGACTTTCACTTTAGCTTTACAATCTCATCAATTGTAAATAATTAAAGATGGAAGAATAATTATTTGCTTCTCTTAAGAAACATTAAATAAAAAAATAGGGATTCTTTACTTCTATTTATTATTGAAAAAAGAAATGGAATAATCTTTTACTTTTCTTAAGAAACAATAATTATGCTTAGGAAAAAAAAAAGAATAATTCTTTACTTCTATTTCAAAGAGAAAGGAAGATAAGCAATGGTTTCTCTTTATTATTTCTCACCTTTACACTTCTTTGCCCAATACTGATCCTAACATGATAAGCATTCGCCTTCGTCCATCTTGTATTTGTTTACCCTTTTGATTGTTTTAAAGAACCTTTAGCTTTACAATCTCATCAATTGTAATTAATTAAAGATGAAAGAATAATTATTTGCTTCTCTTAGGAAACATTAAATAAAAAAACAGGGATTCTTTACTTCTATTTATTGTTGAAAAAAGAAATGGAATAATCCTTTACTTTTCTTAAGAAACAAAAATTATGCTTAGAAGAAAAAAAGGACAATAAGCAATGGTTTCTCTTTATCATTTCTCACCTTTACACTTCTTTGCCCAAGATTGATCCTAGCATAATAAGCATTCACCTTGTCCATCTTGTATTTGTTTACCCTTATGTTTGTTTCAAAGAACATTTAGGTTTACAATGATCTCATCATTGTAATTAATTAATTATTCCAAAAAAGAAGACTAATTAATATTCTCTACTTCAGTGTATTGTAAGAAGTGAAAAAAGAAGTAATCGTTTACTTTTTTTATGAAGAAGTCGAAGAATAATAATTCTTTACTTGCTTTACTATTTCTCTTCTTTGCTCAATTTAGGGAGCCACCTTTTTTTTCACGTGGAGTGAGGATGAAGTTAATTTTTAAAGAGATAAGTTATGTATCAGATTAGTCTTATAAATAATATCAAATTTTGATGCCTTCGAAACAATATCGGTGATTGACGAAGCACATATATACTCCACTCAAATTTTGCATGGACCCTAATATATATGGCCCATATATTAACTATATGTAAGTTCACAATATTAATGCATGGTTAGGGAATAGATCTTCCGGCCTTCGTGTTCATGCCAAAAAATGTTCAAGGGAAAAAAGAAAAAGGATTTGACCCACTCGCTAAGTGTGCTACAACATCGTTCTCAAGGCCAACAAAATCAACAGCAAAGCCTTCCTCAGAAGATTGAAGTCACATTTAGCTTTCGGAATTAGAAATGGAATGAGTAGATGTATTAAGAGATGGTACAACTAGACAACACCATTAATTTAATATCATTGTAAATGACGAATGCTCTAAACATCGCACTTTTTATTAATGGTTTTATTGAAGATAAAGTTGCGACACTCGGCCTAAACAGACAAAATTAAAACCTTCACTACAAAAAAAGGGGCTACATCTATGGCTGGAAAACGCTGTTACAAGACAAAAAAACACTGCTAAGTTTTAACCAGCGGTTTTTTCAATGCCGCTAACAAACGCTGACAAAGAGGGGAAATCAGGTTGATATGTCTAGATTGTCTGGATTATTGATCTACTTGTGGGAGAGAAGAGGGTGACCAGTAATGGGTAGATGAAAAGAAACACAAACAAAGATAGAGGAAGGAACAAAGACTTTTGCAAATAAGGAAAAAGAAACAACAAAATAGCGAGAGATAACATGCATGAATGTGCGTATATTTGGGATTTGATGTATCGGAATTAGTGAAAAAATGAAGAGATAGATTATTCGAGTGAAATTTTTTTATCTTTGATAAAAAAAAAAAAAAAAAAAAAAAAAAAAAAAAAAAAAAGATAATTTGATGGAGAGAAAAGATTATTTTGAAGTTATTTTATTAAAGGCCAAATATTTGGGATGGCCAAAATTTTATGAACATGTGTGAAGGTGCGTACACTACAACAAATGTGGGTTTTAGTGACCGGCCATTTTGTTGGTAAAGATACAGAATTTGATTGCCAAAACGCTCTAGCGACCATATAAGACTGTCGCTTAGTGGTCGCAAATAAAATGTTAGTAAAGGCTTTTAGAGACAAGAAGAATATTTTGTCACTATTTATTACATATAGTGACAAAGTATATTGTTGTTGAAGTTCAACCAACTTTTTTTCGTAGAGGCAGAGGCGGATATAGGGGAATATTCTCTTAACGTTAATTTTTTTTTAATATTTGATTAAGAAGTTTTACCTCCCTTAAAACTATTGAAACTTGATCAAGAAATTTAAAATTTGAAATTGTAGTATCTTTGAAAATTGAATATCTATTTTGCCACAAATACATAGAATAAAATATAAATTGACAAGGAGCTTTGAAATTTAAAAATAGCTCTTAACGTAATCGGGTAGCGCTACTTTGTTAGAAAATTTAAATTTTGAAAACAAAACAAATATTGAAATGAAATTGAATTTTAGAACGTACAGTATCCCAAGAAAACTGTTAGTACGTACAGTCTCCCAAAACAAATATTGAAATGAAATTTAAATTTTGAAAGACAGCTTATATAATTAAATATTGCCATAGAACGTTTTCTACCTTTTACGCCATCTCGCATCAAAATCTAAACTTTTCTTCTACACTACAAATTCCGCTTCAATTCAACAAGTTTTTTCTTCTTTTATTGATTTGTAGTGATAAATTTTATTATTACTCACTGATTATTTGTGCTACAAGTTGTATAGACGATCATAACTAATAAATAATTATTTTTTAGGTTCTTTATTTATATTATGGGCAAGCCAAAGAAGATCGATGACTTTTTTAAGAAAAAAGATGATGCTTCCAAGGTGTCTTCGTCAACTTCTAGTTCTCAAACTTCATTTCATGAGCAAGAGCAACAGCCTTCAAAGATTGCAAGAATTGAATTGCAAGACATAGATATTTCTGCTTTAGAACGGGATCTAGGGTTACGTCCTCAAATATGGGAGTATCCAGTTATCAGCAAGATGAAATTAAAGGAGCTTATCTTAAAGCCGAGCCATTTCCATTTACTCCAAACGGTTGTGGGTACCCATTTTCTGGAATTAAAAATAATCGTTGACGATTTCAATCGTATAAGATCTTCCAATGGTTAGAATACTCGCCTACAAAAGATGCCACGTATTGTCTTTATTGTTATCTGTATACCAAAAAGACACCAGGACGTTCTGGAGCTTTTGCATTTACCTTGAAAGGTCTTCGAAATTGAAAGAAAGTTAATGATGGTATTCATTGTGCTTTCTTGGGTCATGTAGGTAAAGATCCATGTTCACCTCATAATAATGCTATGAAGTGTTGTGACACTTTGATGAATCAGGTACAACACATTGATAAAGTAATGGAGAGACAAAGTTCAGAGCAAATAATGAAAAATCGTCTAAGATTGAAGACCTCGCTTGATTCTATTCGGTATTTAACATCTCAAGCATGTCCTCTTAGGGGTCACAATGAAGGGCCTGATTCAAAAAATCGTGGCAATTTACAATTCATATATGGAATTATATATTTTATTTAAATGATAATATTAATTACTTTGCCCCTCCAAAAGAAATTTTTCTGGATCTGCCACTGGGTAGAGGGCCTACCAATCCATCCGTAGTGGTTGCTAGACATGGCCACGTAGCAACGAATAATTTGGTCACCCAAGCTAGTACTAGCAACAAATAGAGCATGTCGCTAAAATCCATTTTAGCAACCAACAATATAGTTAGAACCACCGACGAATTGGACATGTTGCAAATAGTGGTATCCGAAAATAGCAACATCAAATTTGAGTCGCTAAAACAACACCAACATGTCGCAAATAAGCAATGCAATCACCAAAAGGAAATTAGTTACTAATAACTTTTTTGTGATATAGAATGTTTTGCGACGAAAGTAATTTGGAACTAATAATAAAGGCCTTTTTATACCTTTTTTAACTTGAATCATATTTGTAAAAATTCAAATTGGAGCACATTTATACCCCATAATACGAATATCATAATACCAACATATATTTTTGCTCTCTTTAAATATGATTCTCAATACACAAATGAAATGCAAAATAGCAAAGTTTTACACAAGTCCAAAAGCTAAAAAAAAAACTAAAGTATCAATATTCTACACAAATCCAAAGCTAACAAAGTCTATCGTCCTTTGGCCTCGCCCATGAATAGAACCGTCTTTGCTATAATGCTGAGCTCCAACAAGCTTCTTTCCTACATCATGTCATTTTTGTCGCAGGGACACAGAGTACACTGAATAATAAACCCAGGACACAATCAGGACATATAAATTTGCAAATTTTGAACTTTAAAACAGAATAACATAATTGAACTTTTCCTTGTAGATTATACCATCGCAAAACTTAATCCTATGAGCAAATCATCCCCATCCTTCACGTCCTGATTAAATGCATGGCACACAGGATTTGAATTACCGAAATGTATGGACTTTATCGGATCCTACATTTTAAGGTTAAACTGTCATACACTATAACCAAAAATCCAAGAAGTCGAGAAATTCACCTTAACAAAAAAAAAATGTTTTAGAATTTGCTTTCATACAAATCCATGCTCAGAAGGCTTTTCAAATTGTGCAAATTATCTGGGATTTTCCCTCACATGGCATTCCTATAAAGCTCCCTGCAGTGCATTTAAGAATTTTACATGCAATTGGTAATCACTGAACATCAACAATTAAGTTGAGCAAGGGACCTGATCAAAAAAAAAAAAACAAATTTGAGCAAGTGACATAATTGATATTAAAATCTGAAACGTCTGTTCTCTTTTTCCAAAACTTTCCAACAATCGTACTCATGTGGGGATGAGCTAACACCCTAAGAAAGCAAGGAAGCATGACATATACGATTAAACTATACCAGAAATTCTTCTATTTTTCTTCGCTTTTTCAGGTGAACAAATCATAGGAAAAACTGAAATTTTTCGTAAATGCCTAAAAAAAAGAGCAATACAAGTACTGTAGATGCTTGAGGTTGCCAAGATCGAAGACGTTCCTTACCTTTTCAAGCAAGTAAATTGTCTTTCTGCAGAGTCAAAACTTTAGTTGTCTAGATTATTATTGAAAGATGACAGGTTGGATGAATTAAAACCAAGCTCATGAGTAATGCCTCGTCCTCACCCAAAGATTTGATACCACCTGAATGACACTGCCAATTGCTTAGGTACATACATTAAGCACCCCAGCCATCTCCTTAAAAAAAAAGTCTGGAATAAAAAGAATAAAACATTTAGGGGGCATTTGTTAGAGAAATATACCGGTGGCCTTAAGAAGCAGAACCGAAGCGGGCAATGTCTTCAAAATGAAGGTAAAGCTTTTATCCTATAAAGAATACAAGTAGTTCTTACACCAAAATCAAACGAAAAAAAAAAAAAAAGATTTAAAAGGAACAGAATGAAAGAACTAAACTGACTGTCACACGGCTGAATGGGAGGAGGCTAGGTTTCGTTAAGGTGGAGTTGGGCGATGCTTTGTCGACTGGAGGACAGGAAGACATAACTGTAGGAAGCTTCGGGAACCCTTAAGTTTGCATGATGTATAGTGGGCTGGAATGGGCTACAGGTTATGTGGTATCGTGCTTAGACTTTGGTGCTGTTATTTGGAGTATTGCTGTTAGTGTGACACTGGGCTTGCAATAGGCTGATGAGTGATGGGCTGCGATGGAGTGAAGGTCTACGGAATACTCTAGATGCTTTCTGTAGTTAGTTAGACAGTTAGATTTCCAGCTGCTTCTTATTTGGCAGAGAGTCATTCGAGAGGTTTATCAAATATGTATCACGATTTTGCGTAAAACTCTCTCTCTCTCAATTCTGTAAGGAGGCAGGCCAGTCCTCGAATGTTGGCCACTTTCTGTTTTTATTTGCAGTGATTTCAAATAGAAGTATATTGAATGTTCATTTACATTCTCAATTTACAATTTATCTAGAGGATTGCTACAAGTGTTATCAGAGCCGCTACGATCCAACAATGGTAGACACTCAGTACAAGGAGATTATGGAGCAAGTGAACCTGTTACATAAAGAGCAAGAAGATCAAAAGCAGTCCTTATATGGGATAACTCAACAACTTGCAAACCTTACCTTGAACATGTAGATTCTACTCAAGGGT
Source organism: Morella rubra (assembly GCA_003952965.2). Taxonomy (NCBI): domain Eukaryota; kingdom Viridiplantae; phylum Streptophyta; class Magnoliopsida; order Fagales; family Myricaceae; genus Morella; species Morella rubra. The sequence goes on along the minus strand of RXIC02000051.1, from coordinate 59,893 downwards.
AAGACGAAGGATGAAGGAGAGGGTTCTGGTGTTACCTTTGACACTCCACCACCGGGTGGAAATGGAGGTTCTCCAGATTCTGGCGGTTTGCAGATAAAGTCTGTAAAAGCTTGATTTCCCCATATTTGATGGGACAGATTCAACTGCTTGGCTATACAAGGCCACCCAATTTTTTAGTTTCCACAAAAATGCAATGAATCAACAGATTCAATTGGCATCATTCCTCATGGAGGGGCAAGTCTTAATTTGGTTCTAGGATCTGGAAAATAGTGGCTGCCTACATACTTGAGAAAGTTTTGTGCAAACTCTCCTAACTAGGTTTGGACCAAGTTCTTATGACGATCCTCTGGAGATGCTAACTAAGTTGAGACAAACTCGTAGTGCAGAAGTTTACAAGGGTCAGTTTGAAGCCTTGTCCAATAGGCTGGGGGGTTTCGCATGATGTCTAGTGGGCTGGAATGGGCTTCGGGTTATGTGGTATGGGCTTAGTCTTTGTTGTTGTTATTTGGAGTATTGCTGTTAGTGTGACACTGGGCTTGCAATAGGCTGATACGTGATGGGCTGCGATGGAATGAAGGTCTACGGAATACTCTAGATGCTTTATGTAGTTAGTTAGATAGTTAGATTTCCAGCTGCTTCTTGTTTGGCAGCAGAGTCATTCGAGAGGTTTATCAAATATGTATCACACTTTTACTTAAAACTCTCTCTCTCTCTCTCAATTCTGTAAGGAGGCAGGCCAGACCTTGAATGTTGGCCACTAGCTGTTCTTATTTGCAGTGATTTCAAATAGAAGTATATTCAGTGCTCATTTACATTCTCAATTTACAATTTATCTAGAGGATTGCTACACTGACATTGTAGACAATAATTTCGACGAGAATAATATAACCGGCCTTGTCGGCAATCTTGGCATTATAGTCTTTACACAAAACGCTATACTCTAATTGTGAGGAGAAGTTCCATCCTGGTCATAGATGGAAGGAAGAGAAATTCTTTCTGATCGAAGGGGCTTGGCCAGGTGAAGAGAGAGGGACAAAGGGAAGAATGGGGCTTGAAGGGCTAGAAGGACCTGAACCGCCAGAGATCTCTTTACAAGCTATTGCTGGTCTTCGCACACAGCAGTACTGCTTCCTTTTCTTTTCTTATTTCATGTCGGAGAATCCATGATGTTTACGCCCGTAAAGCCACTCCCTCTGCTTTTTACTTTGGGATGCTTGCACTGCAACGATTAAGTTTCCTTTGCGGACGGCTTCAACGACTGGAACAAATGCCCTTCAGGAGAGAGAGAAAGCAAATTGAGAGAAAAGAAGAGAGAGGTTGGGCACGGCTGGGAGACGAGATTGAGAATTGAAAAAGAGGGGTTTTCACCTAAAGTAGCGGAAAACAAAAATGGGGACTTTAGCGCTAAATGAAATTTTCCCATTCACTTATATTTAATATGTTTTGATACTTCAATAATCTCATCTTGCTGGATATAGAAATAATTGTCTTTTATTTCTTCTTCTTCTTCGAATACTTGTGAACAGATATTTATATCATATTAAAATTTATTTTTTTTAGTAAGTAATCATTTTATTATTACACTCTAATTAAAGTTATACTACAGAAACTGAGATTTTTTTACCATCAAATACTTTGTTAGTTCAAAAGTAATAGCAAACATTCAAAAGTTGCCTGGTAGTCACAGGTACTTAGTACCTCAAGTAATTTGTAATAGTATATAAAAAATCTTTGCACTTAGTATTGGGGTCATATATAGCATATTATTGTACACTCTTTTTCATAACTAGTATAATAATCTTAATTAAAATACTTCGGTAGTAATAGTCTCTATACTTATAATTTAAAAGTATAATGCCTTGCATGGTACGTACTTAGTACCTACGAGAACATCTTATTCCTTAAGTAAAGAGCATACATGTTACTTCCTCATATAAAGCATGTGTGATAACTAAAAAGACCATTCTCCTTCTTGTGCTAATAAATATATCTTTGTCCTAGATAATATATTCCTAATGAATTAATGTGGCGACGTGTTCAAACAACATTTATCTTGATCGAACGAGATGTTTTTGGGACGCAATGCATTTGTCACTAAAGATTTATTCAATGATGATTTGGCAATTTTTGTCACTAATAGTATGTGTTAGAGTGTGATGTTTTTGTTTGAACAAGTTTTCCAACCTTTATGCGCCACCTTTTATGCCTTACTTTACACAACAGAATCTTTGGCGACGAAATATTTTCGTTGCCAAAAGTGTCACTTGATATTGGTTTTTAGTTCTTTTGGCGACAAAGTTGATATTCGTTGCTACAACACGTGTTTTAACTATTTAGCGATGAACTAATATTTTCGTCGCTAAAGAGTCTTTTTAAAGACGAAATTGATTTTGACATTAATAGATTCATCTCAAAAGAGGCATTTTAGTGATGAAGTTGATATTCGTCTCTAAAAACATGTGTTTTAACTCTTTATCGACGAAGTTGATATTTGTTGCTACAACACGTGTTTTAACTATTTAGCGACGAAAATATTGTGAGACTCAAGGCAGATGAGGGAGGCCGTGTAGAAGATGGTCTGACTCGGGGATGACTTATGGGTTGACTTGGTTTTCCTAAAACTAGGAAACGGTTACTAGAAGAAGATTGACCTAAACCAAGGACAACCAGATGTTTGGGAATCAATTTGGGGATGTCAGGCAATTTGGCTGACTCTGATTTAGATGACTGGGCGATTTCTTTGGCTTTACTTTTCGGCATGGTGAGATTCCTGCAAGAATTCAGGGGTAAGGAAGTCAGGAATACAATTTTGACTTCCTTTGATGTATACAATGTCAAAATCAAAAATACTTAAAAGTGCTTGCCAACGGGCAAAAATCTGTTTTGATGCAATATTTTGAACATCTTTTTCTAAGACAAATTTTGCACTTTTGCAATCAACTCTTGACTAAAAACTTTTGATTCAATAAATCAAATTGAAATTTACTTATACATAGTACAATTGATAAAATTTCTTTTTTAATTGTACTATAATTCTGCTGAGCGGAATTCCAATTTCAGGAATAGAAACGGACAATTTGTTCAGGAGAAGCTGGGGTTACTTGCTGTTTGAGGATACCGCCATAACCAATTTCAGAGGCATCGGTCTCGACAATTTTAAAAGAATCCAGGGGAAGGTATGCCAAGACAAGGAAGAGTCTTAACATGAGACTTGATGAGCTGGACAATCTGGGTATGTTCTTTTGTCCATGGTGGCGGATTCTTTTGTAACCTATCAAACAAGGGTTTACATTGATGTCAGAGATTTTGATAAAAATCAGCAATATAATTCAGGGATCCTAGGAACCTCTGGAGCTGGGTTTTATCTGTGATGACATCAGGAAACTTATCAGCAAATTGAATGGCACGATCAATTGGCTGAATTTGACTTTGGTAAATGTTAAAACCTAAAACCTGATTCAACTGTTTGGAAACAGTTTAATCTTAGGGGTAGAGACCACTAAACCATTGGTTTTTACTATGTGGAGGAATTGATGGAGATGTTTCCAGTGCTCATCTATGGATTTAGAATAGACGAGGACATCATCTATGTACACTATGGTAAAATGACTAAAAGGATTAAAAATATCATTCATATATTTTGGAATTCACTTGGTGCATTTTTCAGGCCAAAGGGCATTACATTCCATTCGTAATGTCCAAAAGGAGTGGTAAATGCGGTTTTGTACCTGTCAGACGCATGCAGTTGAATTTGATAAAATCCACTTTTCATATCAAATTTACTGAATACTTTAGCGTCAGAGAGGCGGCTGATGAGATCTCTTTTATCAGGGATGGGGTACCTGATCCATTGAAGTACCTTGTCCAATGGTTTGTAATTGATGACCATACGAGGAGTTCCTCGTTCAATTTCAGCATTTTTATTTACATAAAAAGCTGCACAAGACCAAGGAGATTTGCTTGGACTGATGAGTCCTTTTTGGAGGAGTTCTTGGATTTCCTTTTTATAGAACTCCATGACAGTAGGATTCATTTGAATGGGTCGAGCTTTTGTGGGAATATCTTTCTCACTAAACTCAGGAATGTAAGGGAGTTTTACTATGTGTTGCTTTCTGTGCCAGAAAGCGTTGGGAACATTATAGCATACTTGTTGCTCTAATTTATTATGGAACGACTTAATCTGTTCTTGTAGATACAGATTCAAGAGTTGTTCCTCAACTCTTTTGTACTGGATTTCATCTTTGAGAAAATCAAGGTGTTGAGTTTTACTGTGGATAAAACATAACGATTTACTTATGGACGTTTCATGTAACAGAGCGAGTTCCCTAGGTATAGGAGGGCTAACAAACTCGAAGGTTACGGACTGTCCTAAAATACTAGTTGTTAGTCCTTTGCTATCCGTAGTAAAGGGGTACAACAAACAAAGGAAAGGAGTACCTAAGATGACTTTTTGGTCAGGCATATTTTTGACCAAAACAAAGATGACTTAAAGCAAACATTGTCTTTGCAGATGTGTGCTTTGGATAACTTGTACTTGATACCCATAAAACTACCATTGGCTGAGAAGAGACGTTCCTTTGTCTTCTCGAAGTATTTGGTAGGGATGAGACCTTCCTGGATACAATTTAGGTCGGCACCTGAATCTATAAGGGCAATAACTTCTAACGAAAATTCGGAATTGACTATGAGAGTGACTTTAGAATGCTATTTCTGGAAATGCATTCTATTGAAGATACTTAGAAACTGATTACTACTTTCTGGCTCATCATAAGAGATGACAGGAAGTGGTTCTTCAGGTTCGGGTTCAGAGTGATTAGACTCTGTTTGTTGACTATGCTTCTTAAAACTTTGGTTGATTTTAAGAAGAAGAACTTCTTGTTCAAGAGTTTTATTTTGTTCTTTTAATTCTCGAATTTCTTTTTTACTTGTTGGACCTCAGTTTGTAAATCTTGAAGGGTGACAGGTTTAGAAGTTTTCTTGAAACTTGTCTAAGATTTTATTAAAGCTGATTTGAGGTTCCGAGATTTTTAATTTACTTTCTTGCCTATGCAAGGTGTGTTTTAACTTTGTGAGATACTGAGCCTTGAGCTCAGGATCTTCAACTTTGTCGATCAATCGATCAACAGTTCTTCTTGTTTACTTATGACATTAAGAGTTTTACTTGGGTACAACAGCTATCTTGACAACCTAATTTTTGGTTAGGGGTGTCAGACTCTGTGTCGGTACTAGGGTTGGAGCTAGAAGAGGATGGAATGTCATCTATTTCTAAATCACTACCACTAGAATCTCTTAACTCTAAAATGACATAAAGTTTGGCCTTTTCTATTTCTGGTATGTCTAAGGAATTAATTTTTTCCTTAACACGACATTCAGAACTATAGTGACCAAATTTTTTACATTTGTAACATTGAATTTTACTTTTGTTTTTAGGAGTCTTTGGTGTGGACCGTTTCCTAAAAGCTTTTTTAATAAACTTGGGTTTGCTATCTTCAGGAGGCAGTGTGTACTTCCAAGCAGATCGCTTGTGATATCTATGTGACTTTTTGAAGGAGGATCTTCCTTCTGGTGTTTCCTATGGGATGGTGCTATGGGAGGCAGACCATACTGTTCGCAGAAATTACCCATTTCATACTTAGCTTTTTTACTATCTTTGCTAAGTTGATTACTAATCTTCATGTTAATACACATCTTAAGACCTTCTTTGTTGATGGTACTAACAAGATCACCATATGTTAGGGTTTCATAAGCAATGATACCTGACGGCTGACTTAAGATTTCCCTAATCTTATGGGCAAACAGATTGGGCAAACCATTAATGAATTTTTCTTTCCAAAAGGGGCTCTTACAATCATCCCTAAGCATGACACGGGAGATGAAGACATCCTTATACCAAAGAAAATCACTAAGGGTTGGACACTTGAGATTACTTAACTGATCATGGATCCTAGAGGTAATGTTACATCCTCATCATGCTGGACAGTAGAAAGGATTTTACTACGATCATCGTCAATGAGATACTTGTCCCACCAATGATGAAGGGAACCTGTGAAACCAGAAGTGAGTAATTTAATGATTTCAGAATGACTTAAGGAATGGTTTACTAAGTAGCTGTTAGCTACCATAGTCATATGCTGGAGAGTATTGAGGATTTCTTGTTCAGAATATCCATCAATATTCCATTCATATAACTTAACAGTAGAGACAGAAAACTGACTATGGAAATTCCTTTCTTCGAATTGAATATCAGGAGGAGTGGGTCGTCTATACCAGTTTTTGGTTAGAGACGTAGGATTAACTTGTCGTGAATGAATCCTATTAACTTCTAATGGTTGGAACTGTTTGACTAGGGAATATGACTCGGATTCCATTTGTGAGTCAGATGTAGCTTGGATCTGATTGAGAGTACTTACTTGGTGAGTTGATGAAGGTTTCTTGCCTTCGATTTTACTTGGTGTTAACTCAGCAAGCATTTGAGTTACCTTACTGAGGGCTGACTGATCTGAGGTTTTCAAACCTAAGGGTTTACTAAACAGCTGGAGTAAGGGTTTTTCTATGCTGGAGGATTGGCCATCTAACATAAGTTCAATCTTATCTAACTGATTACCTATGGTCTGAAGATACTGGTTGGTATAATTGTTTTGTTCAACCAGTGGTTTTTGGCTTTTCGAGGCTGGGACCTTAAAGGGAGAAGCTATTACTTCGGATCCTTTATGGGCTACTGTGATAGTCTCGGGTGGCGGATGACTCGAACTGATGGACTTCTTATCTGAAGTAGTCCATTTGACTTTGGCGAGGACCTGGACATTAGTGGCATGGTATTTGTCGAGGTACTCAAAGAAACTTATGTTTTGACCTAATTGGCGCATGAGTTTCTGCCATGCGTCATAGATGAATTTCTTCTCAGTTTTCGCGTGGCTTGCACGGTACTGATTCCTTCTTACTTCATTTGCGGAGGACATAAACTCATCTTCTAGAGTTTTCATATCCGGAGTAAAAGGCTTACTAAGAGTCAAGAGCTGTGGATCAATACACTTATAGTAAATCCTATAGATCAAAGCTAATGGTTGACTTCCTTCTAACATTTCATAACCTGAAGTTTTAATGTTCAAGGTTAGGGCTCGAAGAAGGTGTTTATCACTTAAACTTAAGGTAAAATCGGGGAAACAATCAAAATGGATAGGACCATTATGAAGGCTAGACTCAATGATACCTAAGATGCTTGTGCTGTATCTGTGAACCTAGCATCTCTAAGACACAGGAGAACAGAAGCATCAATGCCTCGATGAGTGAGGGGTTTGACAGCAGCTTGAACTAGTCTGATGTGGATATAGTTGAATCCTTGTTCCTTGTGTTTCTTGATAACAGAAGGAGACAGAAGCTGACATTTCTCAAGGGTTTTACTTAGAGCGTAGACTTGTTCTACGGTCTTGACATGGTAATTTCCTGTGAAGGAGGATAAAGGATTAAAACTTGACTTGGAGTAGATCGCACTACTCGGGACTTGGGGATATTCCAATCTTCATCGCTAAAGAGTAATTTAACGTCGAAATTGATTTAGATGCTAATAGATTCGTCGCAAAAGAGGCATTTTAGTGACCAAGTTGATATTCTTCGTTAAAAACATGTGTTTCGACTCTTTAGCAACAAAAAAATATTGTCGCAGAAGAGTACTTTTAGCGACAAAGTAGATATTCGTTGCTAAAACACATCTATTTTAACTATTTTTAGCGCTGAAATTGGTTTTGGCGCTAATAAATTCGCCGCTAAAAATACTCTTTAGCGTGACGAAGTTTATATTCATCGCTAAAAACATGTCATTACAAAAAAACCGACTTATACCGGCGGTGAAAAAACGCCGTTAAAGACCAAATAAACGCCACAATAACGTTAGCGGCGTTAGAGCACGCTGCTGAATATGTGTCGGCATACGGTTATAGCAGCATTACAGGAAAACGTGGGTGCAAAGGGAGACCTATAGCGGCAATCACATAGCAGCGGTTATGACCGCTGTTAAAGACCCAAGGTGCTTTTTTGTATTGTTTGGCAGCGTTTATCAGAAACGCCGCTAAATATATTTTCCAGCTTTTAAAAAACGCTGCTATAGACCCATTAGCGTTTTATAAAGCGCCGCTACATCATTTTTTGCTAGTGTTTCATAAACGCCGCTAAAATAACTTAGCAGCGGTTTTGTTAAACGCCGCTAAAATAACTTAGCAGTGGTTTTGTTAAACGCTGCTATAGCACATATCAGCAACGCTTTTGAAATGCTGCTATAGCTCGATCTTGTCTTGCTTTTGAATATCTACAGCGGCATTTCTGACCGCCACCAAAAACGTTTTTTCTGTTCTTTTTTTTCCTTCTCCCCCGCAATGCAAATTTTAAGGCAATTGATGTAAAAAGATTAGCAGATGTGTAATAAAACAAAATCTATTACATATTGACTAAATAACCTCATCTTACAAATAATAAACTAAAATTTTGTAAGTAGTCCAAAAAGTAACAAGTAATGACATGATTTGTCAATCGCCTAGAAAAAAAAAAGGGAAAAAGAAAGACATTTAACAACAAATAACTATTACTTTAATCCTTAGCAACTCTTGCACTGTCTACACTGTAGTCACTAGTACCAGCATTGGTTGCAATTGCAATATTGGAAAATTAACAAACAGTAATATTTTGAACAAAGATAAAGGAAAATTAATGAATACAAACACAAGAGCTTAGTACACATTGGAGGACAAAAGTAATCTTACCATCAGCTATTACACAATGAAGGAGTAACATATTTTTTTGGAAAATTTACAAATAACACACTAAGTTTTAACGCCTTTTTAAAAAACTCACTGGGTTTTAAAAAAATTTCAAAACGCTCACTAGGTCTATCATTTTGGTATCAAAACTCACTGAACCCAACACCGTTAGACCTGTTTAACGGAAAATTCATCCCGTCTAATCACAATGTGACACGTGTCATTAAATAAATAAAAAATTTAAAACTAAATCTAAAATTAATAAAAAACATAATTAATTTTAAAACAAAAAAGCAAAAAAAAAACGAAAGGATTAGGTCCCCGATCCTTTCACGGTGGAGGGGGAATCCCCCTCCACCTCTGGCCGCCAGGGGAGGAGGATCTCCCTCCTCCACCGCTGGCCGCCGTGTTCTGGGCGACCATGGGTGGACCCCTCCACCTGTCAGCAGCTGGGTGGGGGTTGGGGGACCTCCCCCTAGACCGGATCGGGTTGGGGGAGGTCGCCCAACCCCCACCCAGACCACCGCCCGGGGTGGAGGCGCCCTCCCTCTGGCCGCCCAATTCTAGGCGGCCAGCGGAGGGAGGAGGAATCCTCCTCCACCCCGGCTATGAGCGGTCAGGGGACCTCCTACACCCCGAATATGGGAGGTCGGGGGACCTCCCCCACCCCGACTATGTACGGTCGGGGGAGGTCAACCAGACCACCACCCAGGGTGGATCCCCCCTCCCTCTGGCCGCCCAGTTCTGGGCGGCCAGAGGTGGAGGGGGGAGTTCCCCTCCCCTGGCAGCCAGAGGTGGAGGGGGAATTCCCCCTCCACCGTGAAAGGATTGGGGGTCCCTGATCCTTTCGTTTTTTTTTTGTTTTTTAAATTAATTATGTTTTTTTATTTTAAAAAAATATTTTTTATTTATTTAATAACACATGTCACAGTATGATTGGACGGGATGAATTTTCCGTTAAACCTGTCTAATGGTGCTGGGTTCAGTGAGTTTTGATACCAAAATGATAAACCTAGTGAGCGTTTTGAAATTTTTTAAAACCCAGTGAGTTTTTTAAAAAGGCGTTAAAACTTAGTGTGGTATTTGTAAATTTCCCTATTTTTTTTCCAATTTTTCCCAATGTATAAGTAGTTCATTTCTTGATCATATATGAGATTATAGAGCATCAGAATAAAATACAAAATAACACAAAAGGTTGAGCGTCCTTTCTGAAATAGGAGATGACTTCCCAACGTTTTACCAAAGCCGGCTCAGGGAAATTGGTGTAATCACTTTTCTCACAGGGAGAAAAAACACACAAAACATTTGAGGATATTAATTCTAGAATGCAGTTTTCAATGCCTAGAATACTTTGCTACCATCTAGCATGGTCACAACTAACAAGTATTTTTTGTTATGAATTTCAGAGAGGCCTACTTAAGAATTGATTATGCACATAGATGCACACAAGTGTACACAGGTTCATAAGTATGTCCATGAATGTGTTGGCTTTTGTTCACAATTGATGCTCAACAATATCGAGTAGCCTCTCAACTCGTTCCTAACACTAAGCGAGAACACAGTCCTTCATATTTATATCACAAGCCTCAATCAAGAATCAGAATCAACGCAAAGTTTGTAGAAGAACTTCTCAATATGTGTCCTTCCCTGTTATGGAAAACAAATGCAAATAACCAAACTATATTACAACTTGCTGCAAGGTATGGGCATATTGGCATAGCAAAATTCTTGATTGAACAAGCAAACACTCTCTCTCAAGACCTCGAAAGTGGAACTGAAGGGCGTATGAAGATGCTTAGGATGATGGATAAAGAGAAGAACATGACCTTCCATGAGGCTGTACGCTTTGGTCACCTTGAGGTGGTGAAACTACTATCCATGAAAACTCAAGCTTGTCACAATTGACTAACGATGATAGTGAGACTCCACTTTACATGGCTGTTGCGAGAAAGTTTTGACTTGTGGCATTCACGATAATTCTGAGCAACCGTGAATTACGAGCTTTTGGTGGTCCCCTTAGTGGAATAGCTTTGCATGCAACAATAATTTTTAACGATAATGGTAATGCTTTTTTAGTTTCTCACGACAATCCCTACAACAGTTTCCACTTTCAGCGGCGAAAATTTTCATCCCTGACAATAGAACTTTCATCGCTAAAAGTTATTAGCGACGAAAAAATTTCGTCTCCGAAATGCTGTTGCTTAAAGTCATCAGCAACAAAATTTCATTTTGACGCCAAAAAACCATCTTTAGCAGCGAAAATCTCTTCGTCCCTAAAAATATGACTTTCAATGATGAAATTATTTCATCGCTGAAGGGTTAATATTTCGTCGCTAAAAGTGGATTTTCGTCGTTAATAGTTGTTTCTCAAACACAAAAGTTGTACAAATAGAATATCTCGTTCGAACAGTAGTTTTTGTGATGAATATTGTCGTCGTAATTACGTCACACATTCAGCGACGATCTTTTAATTCGTCACTATTAATTATTGTAGTTCAAAAGTTGTGAGATTGTTCGAACAAGTTTTTGGTTCGAACAGGTGTTTTTCTGTTCGAACACGATTTGGGTATTTCGTATAACTAATTAGCAACGACATAATTTTGTCGCTAAAATTAATGGTCGTTCGAACGGGTAATGTTGGTTCGAATGAGTTACCCATTCGATATACCATTCGAACGTGTTGTCTTTTTACAACAACTCCAAATCAAACCTGATATTCTCACAATCAGAAATACCAAACAAATATTTCACAAATCTCTCCAGCAACACAAACTTCTAATATTTAAACTTGAAAATACTCTCAAATTACAAATATCAAAACCCTCAATGAAAACCTTATAATTTCTCAATGAAGTCCTGCCTACGAATCTCGTTGCTCAAATTGTGCCTTAAGTAGTTGAAGTTACTCTTGAATTTGCCTCTGCGCCTCCTGCATTTCTTCTTGTTGTTTTTTAGGTTTATCATAGTCGCTTTGCCTTGATTTCAACTCTTATATTGTAGCTTTAGCTGCCTCTAACTCACGAAGAAGCTCGGGATCCCTTTGTATGGACACAGTAGAGGATGAGGCAGCAATTAGGCTTCACAGAGCGACCCAAACCTCTCACATGGCCAGATCTTTTTCCAAGGACTTGAGTAAAAATGTCAACGTCTTTTGGTGCTCCTGACTCAATAGTTGATTGGGATTGGATATCCACCATCTTCTCCAACAATCATAAAACTAAGATTATGGATTGTATTAAAATAATAGACTAATCTTTCAAAATAATATCCAAAAAATTTACTTACATAATTATCTCTAGCAACATTAGACACCCACCCTTCACCATTTTTTTTTTTATGATGTGTCTTACTGTATAAATCTGTAGCTATTGGTGTTCCACCCTAGGGGTCTTGCTGCACAATTCATAGGAGTTTCTTTTACTACATCTTTATCGTTTCTTTTGTTATGTCACAGCTTGTACGGTGAAATGAAGCGTGGACGAGAATTTCCTTCAGTTACTTCTAAACAGTTGCATAGCGCAGTTACTCCGCTTAATATGAGTCCGATCCGAGTCCTACTCCGAGCGCTCCTTCTCCGAGAGTGAATGAAGCCATGAGTCAAGGCACGCCAGCTTGTCCTAGTAGTTGTGCATGTAAGAAATTATTCTAAGTTATATTTCAATTTTTTTAAGTTAAATGATCGACTAACTTTGTTAATTTTAATTTATATAATGACATCTGCTTCTAAGCGCGGGCGAGGTAGGACATAGGGTCAGTTTGGAGAAGAGTCTTGGGTCGGTCCGGGTCCGAAAACTATCGGTGCATATCCCGGAGGGAGAGTGTGGAGAGTGTCTTCCACTACTGCCACCTTATCGATGAAGATTGGAATGTTGGTCCGAGGGCTGATTCCGATCTCCGTTAACAAGTGGGCTAATGTTCCTGCAGAAGTGAAGGAGTACATTATGGATCGGTGTTGGTATGATTAAACTCGTAAAAATAGAATTTTTGTTAAACATTTCGTTTATCAAGACAAATATTATATGTTTTGGTACTTATGCAGGACCACTTCGACCTTGACTACACCCGTCAGGAGGACGTGAGGACGGTGGTCGAGACTATGATGACGCACGTCGAACGCACCGCAACCGGATGCATGCGTATTTTAAAAAGTTTCCGAGAAAAGAGGCGGCATTGCTGAAGCCGCACCCTGATACCACGGAAAAACAGTGGAAGGAGTTACGCGATATGTTCACTAGCGAAATATTTATAGTACGTGATTACAAAAATCCGTTGCTTAAATATTACATTATTTTAATATTTAATTACTTAAAATATCACAGAAACGAAGCGAGCAAAATAAGAAGAATAGATCAAAGTTGACTGTGAACCACGCTGTTGTTCGCGCTCGTTCCAGCGCACTCGAGCTTGCATGGTAAGTTAAATACTAAATTTAGACTTTATTGATATTGTTTGTCAATAACTTTATGCTATTGTCATGTAGAAAAAAATAAGAAAGCGGTGAAATCAATCCTGCAGAGCTGTATAAGAAGAATTATACAAACAAAGATGGTGTTTGGACCTCGGAAGGAGCGAGAGAAATTTATGTAAGTCGCTTTCATTTTAATCTACTTTATGTAATTTATGTATAGTTTATCTACTTTAATGTTTCTGGTAATTATTGTCATTTTTCAGGAACGGATGGATGCCTTCCAGCGCCAGTGTGATTTAGAAGGGAAGACTTACACCGAAATTGAAGTATATTCCGAGATATTTGGCAAGAAGTCAGGATTTGTTCGGGGATTAGGACGCGCGGTTAAGCCTCCGTCTCCATCAACTTTAACTACACAGTCTTCTAATCTACAGCACCAGCTAGCGAAGGCAAGGGATGAGATAAAAGCGATGAGAGCTGCTAGAGAAAAAGACTTGCAAGAATTTGCGAAGAAGCAAGCTGAGATGGAGGCCACGCTAAGGGACCACCGTGAGGAGCAGCGGGTGGAGCAGGAGCGCATTTGGATGGAGCAAGAGGAGAGCATGAAAAGGGAGCAAGAGTGCATGCTAGTGGAGCACGAAAAGTGCATGCAACAGGAACAAGAGCGCATGCGAAAGGAGCAAGAGTGCTTACGGGCAAAAATATCAAAGCAACTGGACAAGAAAATGTCCTCTGTAATGGAGAAGAAAATGAGCGACAGGGCAAAGCGACTATTCAGCTACTTTAGGAGTTCAAAAAGATAGATGCATGTATATTGTAATAACTTTTTGATTATGTATTATTACGATGTTATTTTCTATTTAATTACGAATCACTATTTGTTATTATTGATGTTTATTAATGTAAGTATTATATTGTTATTATAATAGTATATGTTATATAATATTTTCTATTATTATTTTTTTTTTTTTTAAAAACCGATTCTGTTACACCGTTCGATCGGCATATTCAGCGATCGATCGTTGTTGTTCAACCGATCAATCGTGCAATACCACTATTCGATATCTAATATTAAAACGACAAAATTACTGATCGATCAGTAACATAAACGATCGATCGTCTATGTGCAACGATCTGTCGGTACTACAAGCAACCGATCGGTGGAGAAATAGACGATCGATCATCCAACTCAAATGATCGATCGTCAAATGTCACCGATCAATCAGTTACTAAATCAATGTTCCATCGCTGAATTAAATGACCGATCAATCGTGGTATAATGATCGATCGTGATACTTAAGTGATCGATCGCTTATATAAAATGTCTGATCGTCGTTACTAAAACGATCGATCGTCTATTTCTTACCGTGCGATCGGTTAAATGTGTCGATCAATCACCAATACATAACCGATCAATCGTTAATACGTACTGTTCGATCATCTTAGATATGACGATCGATCGATCTTGTAACCGTTCGATCATCGCAAACAAATATCGATCAATCGCTATTCCAACCGATCCATCACTATGTTTTCACCGACCGATCGGCACAATTACCGATCGATCATTAGATTTAGTGACGAAAAGTTTCCGTCACTAAAAACTTTTCGTGACGCTCTTTCGCTAACGGAGCTCATGGCATTTACACAGATTGATAAATCTCACAAGCTCATGTTTAAAAGTAAAACATATTAGTCCTCATATTTTTAAACTTTTGTAATTATCAAAAATAAGACAGGTAAGAAAGCTAAGCCAATATTAATACAAGAGAAAAAGACAAGATCTAAGGAAGATTTGAACACAACATATGTTTCCATGATAAATGCCAGTGCCACCACCATTGTTCCCATAGCCCACAAAGTCACTAGCTAGCGAGGCTGTGTTTAGAAATTTGTCACGAGTTTCAACCTTAGATAGCTATGGCAAGAATAAGTGGATACGGGGAACAAGAATGGACATGCATGAAAAAATTGTTTGAAATAACGAATGCCCCCTCAAGACTATAGAAGTTGGGTGTGAGTCACCTCCACTTTTGAATCCATCACATACTTGTACTACAAATTAGAGTCCTTTGTAATTTTCTGTCCGAATTGCACTATGCAATTCATAGAGAGATAAATGCAATAGTTGGACCCTATACTATTACCCGTGTAAAGTTTTGGGCAACATAGGCCCTACAATGGGGTCCACCTTTCGTATATATCTCTCTCTGAATTGTATAGTGCAATTCGAGCAGAAAATTGCAGAAGATCCTAGTGTGGCAGCACCAATATATTATATACTATATACCCTTATATGTCTGGGGCTTGACTTAAAATTTTAATGTTTTCCTTAAACTACCTATAATTTGTAATTTCTTCAAACCCGCTAATTAATTTAGTGGGAGAAAAAACTGATCTGCCAATATATATTTAGGTTTGGCTTGTGAATAAAATTTCTTCACTAAATTATTATTGTTTAATCAAGGTCTATACAGGCTTATTATACAAATCAAATCAACTTAACTACCATTAACAGAATCTTAAAACAATGGAAAAATTATTAAGAGTGATAGTATCTTTTTATCCCTTGATTCTCAACTAACTAATGGTAATATTCACAAGCTTCTATCTTAGTGTTAGATAAAATACATCGACTCACCTACGTATCACCATTTAACACATTGGGATGTGCACATAAATTTTGACAGATCTAAAAAAAAAAAAAAAAGGATATTATGTTCTCCATCATTTGAAGCGTGAAGATGAATAGAAGCGTACTCTATAACTTTTGTTTTTGTATTGATCGATTCTGGAGTAAGGCTGAGTAAAGGTGATGTAGGTGCCATTTCAGCCAAAATTGACCCCGACATCGGTAAGGACGGTGTCCAAATTTTAACACCGACACTAGCACTGGCTGGCCACAATAACTGGTCCTTGCCGGTAACGGTACAAGACAACCAGCGATTATGAACTAAAATAGAGAGAGAGAGAGAGAGAGAGAGAGAGAGAGAGAGAGAGAGGGTGTGTGGCCGGCAGGGGTAGGTAGAATGTGAGAGAGGCGAGAGAGGGAGAGAGTGGGGCATAAAGGCTACTGGGAGAGAGGCGTGAGAAGGGTTAGGGTTAATAACCTAAACATGAAACAGCGCTGCTCTTTTTGAGTAAAGAACGACACCTTTTTTTCTCCTTTTATAGAAAATGAAATGATGTGTCATTTTTATTAGAAACACGATAACAAAAACGTTAACTATGACCGTTAGTTTGACTGGCAATTACTAGTGACGGTAAGATCTCTGGTACCACCATATCGGTATCGGCACCGGGAGGCCGGTGCAGTGGGATCAGACACCCATATTCTGGAGTTCAATTCTTTGAACGCAAACAAATGAGAAGTTCTAATGACATGTTCAAAATATATATGAACATAATGGATTTCTAACAATTGCAGCATAAAATGTCAGTTTCAACTGTACAAATGGAAGTCCTTGCAAGGAGTTTAACGAAGGTTAATGCAGGGCGTCTTAAGAGGAAATGATGAGAGAGAATTTAAGTTTTTTTTTAGGAAGAGCATAAAAATTAGCTCGAGTTTAGAAGGAAATGATGAGAAAGAGCATTAAAATTCTCAAAATGTAAGTAGGTGAGAAAATGACTGGAAAATAGAGAGAGAGAAAAAAATTCGTTGATTCTATTCACTTTTTCAAAAACTTGGAAAAAAAAAAAAAACAAGGCAAAATGTGTCCAGCAAAAGAAAAACGAAAAAACGGTTCTTTGTTGCTATCCTTAAAGGAAAGCGCAGTAATTAATGACATGTCGATTTTCTAGCGATCGATTATTTACTGATCAGGCTGTCTAAATAGAAAAATAAATATAATTAGTTTGTAAAGCAACCTTGAGCCTCAATGTTACTACTTATTTACTGGTCTGGCTTTTCCACCCATGTTGACTTTTTTTCTTTTCGAGTCAATCAGCTCAAGTTTTTTTATAGCACACATTAGATAGCTTACCCTTGCCTTCTTCGAAAAAATTGAACAGGATTCATGTTTTGGGCCCCGCAAGAGTTTTAAGAGAACTCTTCAATTATTATTTTGACCTCTAGCATTTTAAAAATCTTTCATTAGCATTTTAAAAATATATTTTTCTAAAACTCATCATATCTGATTGTTCTCCCACTTCTCTAAGTCTTTTTAATTTCAGTATGCTCTCATAATTAGTAAATTAATGATGGACATATTAATTAAAAACTCTTTGTTTAGACGTTATCTTTACTGACTTTTAATTTCTTCCAAATGATTAGCGTGCAGTTGAAAAATCCATACCACGCTCAGACGTACATTCTTAACATTTGAAAAAAAAAAAAAAAAAAAAAAAAAAAAAAAAAACAGTTATTTGCAAAACCGTTCCAAAAATTTGGTCAATAAAATAATCTTTTCCCAATCATTTAATTTTATAAAAACCATGCATTTGTTTAATAGAGATAGAAAAGAAAAAAAGAATCAATCCAGCACCACTACATATTAGGCCGTTGAAACAATATGGGTTCTAATATCCAAGCCCATACATTCAACTCGTATCTGTATGGCCGAAGATAGAGACCATATGGTGCATGGATTGTGGGCTTAGGCTAACGTGGACAATCACGGGCCGGGCTAATGTGGACCCGTTATGGACTTCCAAGTATTCCATTGAGACTGACCAGGCTCAAGCCCTATCATTCTTCGTTGGGACGTTCCTGAATTGATTTCAATGTGTTTTAAATGAAGAATAAATATATTTGGCACTCGTGGTCTTAATACTTCGCATCCTGATTTATAATTTTTATCACATTACATTTTTAATTTTAAACACTTTGCACTGTATTAAGATTTTCCGTTAATTTGAATGGAAAAATATTTTTTAACATGCAGAATGATAATTTTTATCCCCATTATTTTTTGACCGTAAAATGATAAAATTATAATTTTAGAGGTAAAAAATATAAAAATTTTTAAGAAATAATACAAAGTGTCTGAAATCAATAGTTAATAAGTGCAATATAACACAAATGATAAATTAGAGTGCAAAGTGTCAATACCCAATAATTAGAGGATTAATCAAAGTGCATTTATCCCTTAAATAAATAAACATGTGCCAGCCCCCAATTATGGAGGAACTTATTACAAAATCTATGCAAACAGCCACACTAATTAATCAATGTTAAGTGAGATTTATCCTTCTCAACTTGAAATTGAATTAGCTGAGCTAAAAACCGCATTTTTTAACTCTTTAACATGATCATAATCAAGAATTAGCTGAGCTCGAAACTTAAAAACTATAAAAAAGAAGATAGGAATGAAAGTTGATCCAGTGACACAAGTGCCCATGGCAAGAGATCTGGAAGGAGCTAACACAGCATACGAACATGTGACAAATGCCAACACCATTGTTATCATCGCCACCAAAATAAACAACCCGGCCACTGTTGAAAACTTGGCACGCGATTCGGGATGAGGTAGCAATGGCACTAGTAGAGAATTAAGACAGCGGAGCTGGAGAATACCATGGATATGTTATCTAAAATAACAAATGCCATGAAAGTATCACTACTCCTCAATATCGCAGAGCCGGGGTGTGTGCCGTCCTTATCAACGAAACCCCCAGGCATGGTAATGCCTGCTGCAAAGGTCATAGTAGTAATGAGTGTAGCTACTACCATCTGAGGGCTTACCACTTTCTCCAACAACTCCACGTCCTCCTTCGTCCATGTCTTACGCTTCATGACCAAATTAAATATTGGTGCTTTAGTGGGGGTGAACTTGGAAACACATGAATTATTGCCATTTTCTTCTCTGCTTGAACAAAATGGTTGCTTAGAAAAACAAATGTAAGAAATAAAAGCAGAGAAGAACAAAGTATGCATTATATGACAGCACCAGAGACTGCTGTAGCTGATCAGGGGTAGTAATAGTCCCTAACATGGCAGAAACGTTGTACTCTATATATATATGCAATTGCAGCTCCCAATGTAAGAAGAAACATGAACACCAGCTGTAACGAATGGGATTGAGAAATTATAATTTAATACCTTTAAAACCTTCAGATTTTTAATATCTTTTCCCGAGTTATTTCTTGTTTCAATTTCAAAGAATAAGCCCACCATTGGCTCGACATTTGATAACTTCATTCTTTGTCTACTATAAATAAACTCCTCAGGTATAAGTTAAATACAAATATGTGAGTATTTTTGGAATTTCTTCTTATTTTAAAAACAAAGAAAACAAAACAATCTTATTACCATTCAGTAAGTACACAATGAAATAATTAATTAAGCCTGCATTTGGCTCGAGCACGAGTTAATTCAAATTGAAAACTTACAAAGAAGACCAAACAAAAATAATAAAACTAAGGAGCCACAGTGCATCATCTGAAAAAAGTAGCTTACCAGTCGACGAATCACTGTTAAAAAGGGTATTGCAATAATGAAGCACGACTTCCTCAGTTGTGCTTTCGAAATGTCAGATTCTTCAGATTGAGCCACTTGTGGGAGAGAAATGGTGATGAGTACACGAAGAAGGTTCTTAGACAAAAACAAAAAACAGGACTACACCGAGGAGGAAAAACGTGGAAAGGTGCTGGCGGAGGGAGAGAAAGAGAGAGGGTGCATGGGATATCAGAGAGGGGGGAGAAGGCTGGGATCTTGTGTACTCACTGAGTGACGGGAGTGGGCTTAATAAAGAGAACTACTTATAATAAGTTAATAACCGACTTCCACTTGAAGTAATTATTGTTTCACCAGATCTAGTTGTTTCCAACTCCTGGTTCACGCTGATTAGAAGAAAAAAAAAATAATTCGTGGTTCACGTTACGCTCATATTACACAATACATGAGTGACTGAGATCTCAGAGACACGAGTGACTGAGAGAGAGAGAGAGAGGTGGGTGAGCAAATGACAATTCCTTTTAGTTCTTTTTTAACTCTTAAAGGTAAGCCGAGTTACGGGTCTAGTCTTAAACTAACTGCTGAGACAATATTTTGGTCCAGATTTACTTTCCTTTTTCTCAGGCTAGGCCTAGTTTTACCGAAAACACAAGCTAGATATGGAGAAACATTGGCAGCTTGCGTAGTACTGTACTGGCCAGTAGATAACCTCAGGGAGATAGCAAAGGATCGTGGGTGGAAGAAAGTAAAGTTGTTTACCGAGGGTATCTCAGAAAACTGAAGAAGAATTCTTTGCGTCTCTTACGAAAAGTTAATAAAAGAATAAAAACATATTTTAGTATTGAA
Source organism: Morella rubra (assembly GCA_003952965.2). NCBI lineage: Eukaryota > Viridiplantae > Streptophyta > Magnoliopsida > Fagales > Myricaceae > Morella > Morella rubra. The sequence goes on along the minus strand of RXIC02000051.1, from coordinate 39,495 downwards.
AAAAGAAATGGAATAACTCTTTACTTTTCTTGAGAAAAAGAAATCACTGAGGAAAAAAAATTAGAAGAATAATTCTTTACTTGTGAGAAAGTACTATAAATAGTTACTTCTTTTTATTATTTTACATATTTACACTTGCTCATTAATATTTAATTGTATTTGTTTACCTTTAACTCATTCAAATAAAATGAATATGCTCGGCATTGGGCATGGGTTTATTCGTTTATTTAGCACCTCTGTTGAATTGTTAGCATTGCAAAATGATACCAGAACTGTAATGTCTGACTTGCCTATGAAATATGCTGAAAATCGTAACAGACCTGTCCAATATACTTTGTATAGCATTTTATTAATGAGATCTGCTGTACATGTGTTTCAGGGGCTATCATTTTTAAGGGATATCATTGAAGAATTTATGGTCGACATGCAGTTGACATCTATTTTTTTTGTTTTATCTTGTGTAGAGAGCCAGACGTTCTTGAACTTGATTTTAACATTAAAGATATCCTACTTGTGATTAGCGCATTAGTGAATGGCCAAAATAGAGAGAGAGGGGGACGTCAAAGAGCTGAGGGAGTAGAGAGAGAGGAGGGTGTGTGGCCAGCAAGGATAGGAAGAATGTGAGAGAGGCGAGAATGGGGTGTAAGGGCTACTGGGACAACGCGTGAGAAGGGTTAGGGTTAATAACCCTATACCTGAAACTAGGGCTGCAAGACCGGAAATCCGGTCCGGTTTTTGGACCGGAATGCGGTTGGACCGGATTTCCGGTCCTACTAAAATAAAGGACCGGACCGGACCACTTAAAAGTAGTCCGTCCGTCCGTCCTGCTGTTAAGCGGTCCGGTCCGGTTTGCTGTTAAGCGGTCCGGTCTGCTGTTAAGCGGTCCGGTCCGGTCCACTTAAGTGGTCCAAACCGGTTTCAATTTTTTTTCCATTTCTTCGTTTTTTTTTTTTTGTTTTTTTTTTTTTTTCCCATTTTTTCGTTTTTTTTTTTTTCCATTTTCAACACACATTTTTTATTTTTGAGATTAAAAAAAAAATGTGAACTCCTACCATAGTTTGCTCATTAATTTAAAAATGTGAATTGATTTAACTCATAGTCTCATACTATAGTTTATTCATTCATTTAAATATGTAAATTCATGAACTCCTACCATAGTTTGCTTATTAATTAAAATACATTAATGTAAATTCATTTAAAGACTTAAAGATATAAATTCATTTAAAGAAAAAATATGAATTCATTTAACTACTACTATAGTTTGCCTATTAATTTAAAGTGTAAAAATTGATTCATTAACTCTACTATATTTGCTCATTAATTTAAATATGTGAATTCATTTTACTCCTATTATAGTTTGCTCATTAATTTTAAATATGTGAATTCATTTAAAGACTTTAAAAATATGAATTCATTTAACTCTTACCATAGTTTGCTCATTAATTTGAAGATGTGAATTTATTTAAAGACTTAAAAATGTGAATTCATTTAACTAGTCTCCTACTATAGTTTGCTCATTAATTTAAAAATGTGAATTCATTTAACTATACTATAGTTTGTTCATTAATTTAAATATGAAATTTCATTTAAAGACTTAAAAATGTGAATTTCATTTAACTCCTACCATAGTTTGCTTACATTCATTTAAAAAGATGTGAATTCATTTAAAAACTTAATAGATGTGAATTCATTTAAAGACTTTTAGATGTGAATTCATTTAAAGACTTAAAAGATGAATTCATTTAAGACTTAAAATATGAATTCATTTAATTACTAATATAGTTTGCTTATTAATTTAAAAATGTGAATTCATTTTACTCCTATTATAGTTTGCTCATTAATTTAAATATGTGAATTCTTTATTATAGTATGTGAATTCATTTAACTCCTATTATAGTTTGCTCATTAATTTAAATATGTGTGAATTTAAATTCATTTGAAAATTTGAAAATTTAAATTCATTTAAAGACTTAAAATATGAATTCATTTAACTCCTACTATAGTTTGCTCATTAATTTAAATATGTGAATTCATTTAAAGATTTAAAAATGTGAATTCATTTAACTCTTACCATCAATATATGTATTAATAAATAGCACGTGATATTTTATAAGACATACAATTCCTATTTAAGTTGAAAAAATTGCTAGTATTATTTCTAAATGATTATTGAATTGTAAAGTTAACGTAAAAAATGGATGATTTATTGATTTTGATTGAATATGAGTTTTAAGATAATAAATAGCCTGTCATTCTGTTTTTTTTATATATATATATAAAAAAAAATTATATAATGCGGTCCGGTCCGGTCCGGACCGCATTTTTAAAAACCCTAAACCGGACCGGACCGCATTATCCGGTTTATAAAATCCGGTCCGGACCGGACCGGATTTAATTTGCAAAAACCACAAAACCGGTCCGGTGGTCCGGTTTTTGGTCCGGTCGGTCTGCGGTCCGGTTTTGATCACCCCTACACTGGAAATAGAGAAAAAAAAATTCGTTTATTCTACTCACTTTTCCAAAAATTTGGAAAAAAAAAACACAAGGCAAAATGTGTCAAGCAAAAGAAAAACGAAAAAACGGTTGTTTGTTGCTATCCTTAAGGAAGGCGTTGTAATTAATGACATGTCGATTATCTAGCGATCGATTATTTACTCGTCAGGCTATCTAAAGAGAAATATAAATATAATTTGTTTGTAAAGCAATTTTTAGGTCAATGTTACTAGTTATTTGCTGGTCAGGCTTTACACCCCTATATATTTATGATTTTTATCATATTGCACCTTTGATTTCAAACACTCTGCTGCATGTTAAAATTTTCCGTTTAATTTGAATAGAAAATAATTTTTCTGCATTCAAAATGATAATTTTATCTCCATATATTTTGACCGTTACTATTTTATGAGGATAAAATTTTAATTTTAGATAGCAAAAGATACATAAATTTTTAAGAAATGATGCAAAATGTTTAAAATTTTAGTGGGCACTGCAAAATAACACAAATAATAAATCGGAGTGGAAAGTGTCAATACCAATAATTAGAGGATTAATCAAAGTGCATTTATCCCTTAAATAAATAAACATGTGGCATCCCTCAACCATGGAGGAACTAACTAAAAAAGCTATGTAAACAACCACACTAATTAATCAATGTTAAGTGAGATTTATCCTTCTCATCTTGACACTGAATTAGCTGAGCTCACAACCGCGTTTTTTAACAACATGATAAATCAAAAATTAGCTGAGCTCGAAACTTAAAAACTATAAAAAAGAAGACAGGAATGAAAGTTGATCCAGTGACACAAGAGCCAACGGCAAGAGATCTGGAAGGAGCTAACACAGCATACGAACATGTGACAAATGCCAGCACCATTGTTATCATCGCCACCAAAATAAACAACCCCGCCACTGTTGAAAACTTGGCACGCGATTCAGGATGAGGTAGCAATGGCACTAGTAGGAGAATTAAGACAGCGGAGCTGGAGAATACCATGGATATGTTATCTAAAATAACAAATGCCATAAAAGCATCACTACTCCTCAGTATCGCAGAGCCTGGGTGTGTGCCGTCCTTATCTACGAAACCCCCAGGCATGGTAATGCCTGCTGCAAAGGTCATAGTAGTAATGAGTGTAGCTACTACCAGCTGAGGGCTTGCCGCTTTCTCCAACAACTCCACGTCCTCCTTCATCCATGTCTCATGAGACAATACTTTGGTCCATTTACTTTCCTTTTTTTCCAGGCTAGGCCTAGTTTTACCGAAAACACACGCTAGATATGGAGAAACATTAGCAGCATACGTGGAGTACTGTACTGGCCAGTAGATAAACTCAGGAAGATAGCAAAGGATCGTGGGTGGAAGAAAGTAAAGTCGTTTACCGAGGGTATCTCAGAAAACTGTAGAAGAATTCTTTGCGTCTCTTACGAAAAGCTAAAAAAAGAATAAAAAATATTTTAGTATTGAAAAAAAAATGGAATAACTCTTTACTTTCTTGAGGAAAAAAAATTAGAAGAATAATTCTTTCCGTGTGAAAAGTTCTATAAATAGTTATTTCTCTTTATTATTATTTCACATATTTTACACTTCTTTGTCCATTAATCTTTAATTGTATTTGTTTACCTTTAACTCATTCAAATAAAATGAACAGGCTCGGCATCGGGCATGGGTTTATTCGTTTATTTAGCACCTCTGTTAAATTGTCAGCATTGCAAAATGATACCAGAACTGTAATGTCTGACTTGCCTATGAACTATGCTGAAAATCGTAACAGACCTGTCCAATATACTTTGTATAGCATTTGCTTAATGAGATCTGCTGTACAAGTATTTCAGGGACTATCATTTTTCTGGGATATCATTGAAGAATTTATGGTGGACATGCAGTTGACATCTATTTATTTGTTTTATTTTGTGCAGAGAGCCAGTTCTTGCACTTGATTTTAACATTAAAGACATCCTACATGTGATTAGCGCATTAGTGAATGGCAAAAATAGAGAGAGAGGAGGGACGTCGGAGAGCTGGGAGTAGAGAGAGATGTGTGGTCAGCAGGGGTTGGTAGAATGTGAGACAGGCGAGAGAGGGCTAGAGTGGGGGGGCTAGACAGAAGGGAGGAGGGTGTGTGGTCAGCAGGGTTGGTAGAATGTAGAGACGAGGCGAGAGAGGGCTAGAGTGGGGCATAAGGGCTAAAGAAAGGGACAAAGACCCTAAGACGAACACCGCGACTAGAGTAGAGAAGACACCTTTTTTCTCCTTTTATGAATGAAACGACGTGTCATTTTTTTTTTAAAAAAAAACAATAACAAAAATGTGAACCGTAACCCTCTGTTTGACTAGCAATTATTGTTAGTAGTAAGACCATCAGTAGCACTATAGCACCATATCGACGTCGGCATCGGTGTAATGGGATTGGACACCCATATTCTGGAGTTAAATTCTTTGAATGCAAACAACTGAGAAGTTCTGATGACATGTTCAAAATATATATGAACATAATGGATTTCAAACAATCGCAGGATAAAATGTCAATTCCAACTTTCCAAATGGAAGTCCTTGCAAGGAGTTTAACAAAGGTTAATACAGGGTGTGTTAAAGAGGAAATGATGAGAAAATTACGGCATGATGAGAGAAAATTTAAGTTTTTTTAGGAAGAGCATAAAAATTAGCTCGAGTTTAAAAGGAAATGATGAGATTCTCAAAATGTAAGTAGGTGAGAAAATGACTGGAAAATAGAGAAAAAAAATTCGTTTATTCGACTCACTTTTTCAAAAATTTGGAAAAAAACACAGGGCAATTAATTGTGTCAAGCAAAAGAAAAATTAAAAAACGGTTGTTTGTTGCTATCCTTAAAGGAAAGCGTAGTTATTAATGACATGTCGATTATCTAGCGATAGATTATTTATTGGTTAGGCTGTCTAAAGAGAAATATAAATATAATTAGTTTGTAAAGCAACCTTTAGATCAATATATTTTACTATGTACTTATTTACTGGTCATGCTTTGCACCCCTATATATTTATTATTTTTATCATATTGCACCTTTAATTTTAAACACTCTGCTGCATGTTAAAATTCTCCGTTAAATTTGAAAGGAAAATGATTTTTTTGCATTCAAACTGATAATTTTATCTCTAATATTTTGACGGTTACTATTTTATGAAGATAAAATCGTAATTTTAGACAGAAAAAATACATCAATCTTTAAGAAATTATGCAAAGTATCTAAAATCTTAGTGGGTATTGCAATATGACACAAACAATAAATCGAAGTGTAAAGTGTCAATACCCAATAATTAGAGGATTAATCAAAGTGCATTTATCCCTTAAATAAATAAACATGTGGCAGCCCCCAATTATATATGGAGGAACTTATTAAAAATTCTATGCAAACAACCACACTAATTAATCAATGTTAAGTGAGATTTATCCTTCTCATCTTGAAACTAAATTAGCAGAGCTCAAAACCGTGTTTTAACTCTTTAACATGATCATAATCAAGAATAAGCTGAGCTCGAAACTTAAAAACTATAAAAAAGAATATGGGAATGAAAGTTGATCCAGTGACACAAGAGCCGATGGCAAGAGATATGGAAGGAGCTAACACAGCATACGAACATGTGACAAATGCCAGCACCATTGTTATCATCGCCACCAAAATAAACAACCCGGCCACTGTTGAAAACTTGGCACGCGATTCAGGATAGGTAGCAATGGCACTAGTAGGATGAATTAAGACAGCGGAACTGGAGAATACCATGGATATGTTATCTAAAATAACAAATGCCATGAAAGTAGCACTACTCCTCAATATCGCAGAGCCTGGGTGTGTGCCGTCCTTATCTACGAAACCCCAGGCATTGTAATGCCTGCTGCAAAGGTCATAGTAGTAATGAGTGTAGCTACTACCAGCTGAGGGCTTGCCGCTTTCTCCAACAACTCCACGTCCTCCTTCGTCCATGTCTTACGATTGACCAAATTAAATATTGGTCTTTGACTTTGGATCATGACCATGGTCACCTTGTGTTTCAATTTTTTACAGCAAGTTTAGAGTTTCCCCACAATATATATAGCCTTAAAAAACTTTAATATAGCTTGAGAAGAAAGAGAGAAGTAATAGTAAAACACACAGTGATATAGAACACTTTGATTCAAGCAGAGAACAAAATGGTTATTAAAAAAAAAAAAAAAGAGAAGAAAAAGTATGCTAGTGCTGCTAGCTGAGGGTCAGCAATTGTCCCTAACATGGCAGAAACTCCGTACTCTATATATATGCAATTGCAGCTCCCAATGTAAGAAGAAACATGAAAACCAGCTGTAACGAATGGGATTGAGAAATTATAATTTAATACGTTTAAAACCTTCGGATTTTAAAACCTTTCCCGAATAAGGCATCAGATGATCCCCTGTAAAAGTGCCGGCGCCCATGACCCCTAACCTTAATCCTAAGTCTATATTAACTATTAAAAATGTTTAATTTAATATAAACCAATAGAGAAAAATAAATAAAATCAAATTCAGTTTGAACACTATCTATAGTTGATCTCTCTAATTTACTTATATAGGTCACTGTAATTCTGTAAATTGGACCGGACAAAACAAGCTACAAATTAAAGAAAATAGCTTGAATCTACGCCTAGAGACAGTTGTTCGTTAGTTTTGTTCAGTTATACGATTAAGTTCAAACGAACCCAACAATTATTTTGTTCTTAGTTGTAGTTGTATTTATACACTTAACTGCAGAAATACTGGCCAAACTATGCAGAACATACCAACAAGAAGCACACCAAGGGAAAACTGGACAAACCGTGCAGAGCATACCAGCAAGAAACTAAAACAGAGCAAACCATGGGGAAATCATATAATTAATGGAGAGAGTAAAAAGTGGAGAGATGTGGTGAGATTACAAGTTGAATTCACTGTAAAAATCCTACATACTTGTGAATTTCTTCTTCTTCGTCTGTACTTGAAATTGATATGTCTAAATTGAGTAGGTAGAACGGCTTGTAAGGAGAGGAGAGTGTCAAAAGGAAACACAACGGGAGATATTCATTGTGAGGCAAAGGTTGTCTCGTATATATAGTGGTGAACAAATAAGAGAATAATTCGTTACTTCTCTTAGAAAAAGTTAAAAGGAAAACCACGATTCTGTACTTATATTATTAGTGAAAAAAGAAATGGAACAATCCTTTACGTTTAAAGGAAAAAGGGAAGAATAATTCTGGCTAAAGAGAGATTTTCAAGCCTGCAAGCTGCAAGCAACAAGGGCTTTTCAGCCGTTGCGCTCTAGCTTGTAGCTTAGGGATATAGTATGGGTGCCCCTTTCTAAAACTTATGCCTTTCTAAAACATACATAATATAAGGTAAGATTTTTTGAACCTAGTTTTAGGAGTTTTCCCTAACCTATACCAACCTAAGAAAAAGGGGCTTTTTTTCAGCTATATCGCACTGCCGCATAAACAATGGATCCGCTGGGCTGGATGAGCCACCTGCTCTGGAAAGGAAGAGTGAAAAGCCATGTCGCTTGGAACGGAACAGGTTGCTTTTTTACATTTTAGTAAGACCACTTTGGTAAGCGATTATAACATTGCTTCTAGATGAACATATAGAGGAAGCAACCTTCTGGCCTCTGTACCAACATGCAATGGTGGAGTGGCTTGCTACTTTCAATCATAAAAAGGAAAATTGAGCAAGGCATGGGAAAAAAAAAAAATTGTCCCCACAGGCCACACCTTCAATAAAAAGCCATAACGAATTCCTTTGCTACAACTAAACGCCAAAACTAAGTCGGGAGACTTCAGGGGAAAAGCTCAACCATACCAAGTAAAGTAGCACAGATTTGAGGAAACGCAGTGAAATCGACTAGATTGGGAGAGAAGAGCGTGACCAGTAATGGGTAGACGAAGAAGAGAAATCAGGAAAGAAGCGCAGACAAAGACACAGGAAAAGTGAGGCAGAGACGCTAAAGTGTTAGGACTGAAGAGTTTCGCAAATAAGGAAAAAAGAAACAACATAACAGAGAGAGATTCCATGCGTGAATGTGCATATATAACACATATTTTGATGAATACCTTAGACTTTTGTCTTTGGATTTCATACAATAATTTTATAAATAAGTACAATTATAAAGTCCTGAAATTTTATAATTTCAAATATTTTTTTTATCATATTATATCCATCAACTATTAATTTTAAGTTGTAAGCCACCAGTTTGAAAAAGGAAATCATTTTACTTTAAACAATCCAGTTATATATCGCAATGACAAGAATCTCAATCAAGTCCGAGGATTAATAAATCCCGCAAGCACACACAAATTAGCACTTCATTTATTTACGGCCCTGTGTACATCCTGTTTGTACAGTGTACACCAAAGCGCAGTCTTTTTTAGCGAATCTCCCTCCACTATCCCCGAACTAAATCCTTTTTAGGGCCTCCACGATATCTTGAGAGCTACCGCTTCCCCTTTAGTGGGTTCAGTGCAAGTCTACTCGACCAACAGCTGCATGCAGCACTCGTCCATTTGAATCCCTGAAGACAAATGTTGTGGCCTAGAATTCCTCTCGTAAAGCTGCATCTACATTAATTTTACCAGATGAAGGAGGGGAGGCTGAATGTTCAATAGCATTTGCAGCAAAGATTTGAAACCAATGTTTCTCTGTAATTGGGATGCCAAGACTCTGGTCCGGATGTGTAATAATCTGGATCCCCTAAACCATGTTTTTCACATTTATGGCCATTATATTGATCAACCATGGCGACTCTCTCCATACCATCCTGCTTACGATGCATTTCAGGAAGCTCGTCTCTATCTCTCCTCCACATAAAATACAGGTGTTTATTTGACTTGTCCTCCACACTGCCAAACATGCTGGCCATTTTGGCATGTCCCATTTCAGCCCTTGTGGGGGAGAATATCACAATAGACACGCCACCAAGCGCAAGCTTACTATTGCAGAATCTACACTAGTTCCTTTGTCCACCCAAACACAGGTAGGGGCACAACAAACTACAAGACTTCGCAGCCTTAAGAATACATGATCCTATTGGATATGTCACAAACATTAATATTGACTAATTTGGCTACTGTCTGGAAGTGGAGAACGAGGTTGAGGATTTATTGTTTACTGTTTGGATGGACATATGGGTAGCCGCTGATGAAGGTCTGCGCAAATGTAAGCAACAAGTAAACTAAGGCAATAAATGCCGAAATTAATAACCACGGCTTGTGGCAATACTCGCGCTTGAAGTCTGCCCACTTCCAACTAATCCTACTCCTGTAGTATGCGTCCACTTCACTGAACATTTTGAACAAGTTATCAAAATCGTCTTCTTGGGATAAGTAGACGTAGTCAAAGCCAAACAGCAAATCCTTGCCCAAAGCGTTGATGTAAGAAGCAAGCTGATCATCGTTCTCGAAACCAAGTTCAATCACTTTGCGTTCGTAAAGGAGATCAAATCCTCTTTGGTGTTCGAAAGGCAGTCCAAGAAAGCAGCGCACCTCATGGAGTACTTGGAGATATTGGGATGGCTTTGCTCAAATGCCACGCAGTACACCAAGAAAGAGCTCATGGAGTCATCGATGTAGAACTACTTTGATTCAAGCACACAGTGATATAAAACACTTTGATTCAAGCAGAGAACAAAATGGTTGCCTAAAAAAACAGAAAACAAAAATAAAAAATAAAAGCAGAGAAGAAACTCTGTACTCTATATATATGCAAGCAGTTCCGAATGTAAGATGAAGACCAGCTGTAACCAATGGGATTGAGGAATTACAATTTAATACGTTTAACACCTTCAGATTTTAATATCTTTTCTCTAGTTGTTTCTTGTTTCAATTTCAAAAAATAAGCCCACATTTTCTCGACATTTGATTACTTTAATCTTTGCCCACTATAAATAAACTCCTTCGATATAAGTTGAATACAAATATGTGAGTATTTTTGGAATTTCTGAGCTGCATCTGGATTTTTCTCTCCCCGTATCAGGCATCAGATCTCCGGTAAAAGTGCCCCAGCCCAAGACCGTAATCCTAACACCTTCAATAAAAGGCCAGAACTAATTCCTTTGCCACAACTAAGCACGAGGACTTCTGGGAAAAGCTCAACCATACAAATTGGGTGAGATTACCAGTTGAATCACCGTCAAAAGGGTAGCGATGACTGGAAATGTAAGTTCGCAATCAAATATGTTGACTAATGGTAGCACTTTGGTACAGAATAGACCCACTTTTAAGCTTGGGAAAAAAGACCCACATGCATGGAGATTTTGTGGGTGCATAGATGTGAGGAGTCGGATTCCATCCCAAATTAGGTTTCTGGATACGTACAGATGAAAGGCCCGAATGGATTGCAATAAATTCAACACTTGGGAGGGCGCCGCGTCAAATAATGAAATCCATGTGCACTTCGCTCGGCTCGGCTCCTCAATCTCCTGGCTTCAGCGATTTCACTTTGTAGTACCGGTCAGACCTATAAAATTTAGAAAGAACAGGAGGTCCGACTGGTACGGCAAAAAAGGCGCCTTTTAATCTCCCAAAAAATCTAGAATTAAAATAATGCTCGTATCTTCCTCCTCTCTCCCTCATCCTCCGTTTTTTTTTTTGCAAACCTCAAGAATCCCTCTCCCCAAATCACCAAAACTTTGCCCAAATCCCAGGAATCCCAGGACCCTCGCCTAGTTTTAGGTCACACCTCTTCCTAGGGGGTCGGACCTCTTTGCTTAGAACTTTGTGGGTTTTTCACGGTAAGTTCTTTTTTCTTTAGGTATTCAAGGTTTTTGTTTATGTTATATGAAGAATTTATGTGACATTTAGTGTAATGAAATCTCAGTACTGTCTGTATTTGGGCTTGAATTTTTTCATAGGTTTGGTTCTGACTGTTTATTTCATTATAAATGACACCTAGATGAATTGCTAAAGAGAAGAAAGAAAAAGGGGATACTTCTCTGGGCCTGGGGGACTAGGGTCTGCAATCGTGCGAAAAAAAGAGGGGGGCAGTCGGATTACAAAACGATTCAAAACGAACCGTTTTATAACCCCCAATCCCCCCTTGTTTTCGCACGTTCTCAGGCCCGGCCCCGCAGGCCCCAAGAAGTATCCCGATTCTTCTTCTCCCCCCTTTTTCTTTCTTCTTCTTTTTAGCAATTCATCTGGGTGTCTGGGTGTCTAGATTTATAACGATAATAAACTAATAAAAGAAATACTTGAGATCCTATAAATAAGGATAAGAATAATACAGGTAAAATTAAAATATTAAATCATCTAAAATCAGGGGAAGAATGAGAAGATTATTCTTAAACTTGTAACTGTAAGTATTTAATTAATGTGATAGATGGCGAAGATGCAGTGCGACATTCCCCCGAATATTAATAGGCGAGTATCTAGCAGCACCTCAAGCCCACAAGGTTCGCTAATTGCTTTCTTTACACCATCTTTGTAAATGAATATAGATATATTTTAATCTGCTTCATTTTTATGTTTGGACCATGTAGGTGATATGGTCCGGGCAAACAATGGGGATGTAGTAAATGTTTGGAGTTTAGAATTTAAAGACGATGAACATGCTTATGAATGGTACAACCGTTATGCAATAAATATCGGGTTCAGCATCCGTAGAAATGACGGGCACAAAAACAAAGAAAAAGGGTATTTTAAAAGCAAAATGTTTGTGTGTAGTAAAGAAGGGATGAGAAAAAATAAAGACGAAAATGCGCTGGTACTAAAAGAACGACGAAATAGTAGAAGCGGGTCTCTTGCTTGTTTTACAGTTTAGCAGCAGCCAAATGGAAAGTATTGCACTTTTGATTGGTGTGCACAACATAACCACGAAGTGGTTACACCATCAAAAACCCACTTGCTCTGCTCACACATACGGATCAACGAATTGCAGCGTCTTAAGGTTGATGATGTAGAGAGAGCAGGCATCAGGCCAAAGCTAGCATACGATTTGATGGTGGCCAGGCTGGGGGTAGAGAGCAGTTGGGATTCACTCAAATGGATTTAAAAAACTAACTGAGCAGTAGAAGAAGTAAAGCTATGGGGGTTGGAGTAGCTGGTGTCCTAATAAATTGGTTTGGCATTCAGCAAAAAAAGGATTCACAGTTCTTCTTTACAGTTATGTTAGATGATGATGATCACATAACTAACATCTTCTGGTCTGACCACGACATGCGAAATGACTACGCAATTTTTGGAGATTTCGTTTCGTTTGATACCACATATAGGACAAACAACGAGCACAGACCATTGGGTGTATTTGTGGGAGTTAATCATCATAAAGAGAGTGTAGTGTTTGGAGCATGTCTTTTGTTTGATGAGACGGCCCAGTCATTCCAGTGGTTATTTGAGACATTTGTCGAGTGTATGGAAGGAAAGGCACCTCAGTCTCTATTTACCGATCAGGATGCTGCCATGCTTGCAGCAATCCCTTTTGCCTTGCCAGACACGGATCATTTTCTTTGTGTATGGCATATTGATCAAAATGCGTTGAAGAACCTTGGTCCACTATTTGGCAACAAGGACTTTAAGAGAGACTGGAATAAATTGTTGTTTGACAATGATGTGAAAGATTTTGACACTGCCTGGTGTAAGATGCTTGATGACCATGCTCTCGGTGGCAAAAAATGGTTACGTAAAATCTATGAAAAAGGGAGAAGTGGGCCCCCACCTTTGTGAGAAATATTTTCTGTGCTGGTAAAAGGACTACACAGTTAAGTGAAAGCTTCAACAGGACTTTGCGTCGATACTTGAAAACTACAATGAATATGGCTCGCTTTTTCTAACATTTCCAACAAGCTATTGATGACATCCGGTATAAGGAGCTTAGATCCAATTTTGAGATGGTTGAAAAATTCCCAAACCTAAAGCTGAATGATTCGTTGCGTCTCCACGCATCAGAAATATACACTCATGTTGACCTTGAAACATATGGAAAAAAAAATTTGGATGGTTATCGATTGTCGAAGGGAGAGTGTTGGGTCAGAAGAGGTTGAGATGCACGTCTGCAATCGTGATCCATCCCATAATTGTGCGATGGCTAATAAATATGTTGTCACCACCACAAATGGGCTTCATCATTGTAGTTGCAAGTGCTTCAACTACAATGGTATAATCTGCAGCCACATCATGTTGACCTTGAAACAGAGGAGGCAATGTTTTTTTATCCCAGAAGAGTACATTTTATTACGCTGGACAAGGAATGCTAGGATGGCATCCAATTTGATTCCCGTATCAAACTCACACTCGGATCCAAGTATGGAAAGAGCAATTAACCACAGAAGAGTCATGAATTTGTACGCCTCCACTATATCAAAGTATGGGGATGCACCAGAAGCATTGGATATATTCTACCGTTATCACTCCAATATGATTGACGAACTGACTCGGCTAACAATTACCAGAGAGGTAGGCGTGGCAGCTAAAGCTTCAATACCAGATGAAGCTCTTAGTGTAGCTGCAAAGGGGTTCAAGGTACGAGAACCGAAGCACCGAGGAAACAAGTGTTTAAAGAGCGCAATTGAACAAAGAAAACAGTTCTTGGGCAGTCGTAGGGTGGCACCAGGTCATTGTCCCAACCAGTCGCTCGTCACTTGCAGTTGATGGATGAGCCAGAGGTACATTCCTACAACATTATCCCTTTTATTTTATATAGTCATTTCATTTCCATACTAATTTTTTTTTCTTTTACAGGAGCCCAGCGACAACGAGGAACAATCAGAATGTGGTCGGTATAAGAACCTTGAAGACCTCTAGCAAAGGTCTTATATATCTATACTTATTTCGTTTGGTTTTATTGTGTAAATGAAGGAAGAGAAAAGTTCACAATAGCAGCGAATGTTGAACACGATGGGAGAAAATTCTGTTGTGTATGTTATTTACTGGTTTTGTTTTGTATTCCAGGACTATCATCTTGAGTGGTGTATTGGAATATTTCGCGCCGGGGGGGGGGGGGGGGGGGGGGGGGGGTTCTATGAACAATGAAATGGGGGAGGGGGGAAAGGGGGGAAGAAGAATCGGGATACGTCCTGGGGCCTGGGATCTGTGAAAGTGCGAACAAAAAAGGGGGAAGGGGGGAAAGAAGACTCGAGATACATCCTGGGGACTTAGGGGCCCGGAGTCTGCGAAAGTGCAAAAAAAAGGAGGGGAAGGTGGAAAGAAGACTCGGGATACGTTCTAGAGCATTGGGGGCCCGGGGTCTGCGAAAGTGCAAAAAAAGGGGGGGGAAGGTGGAAAGAAGACTCAGGATACGTCCTGGGGCCTTGGGGGCCCGGGGTCTGTGAAAGTGCAAAAAAAAAGGGGGGGAAGGGGGGAAAGAAGACTCGGGATACGTCCTAGGGCCTTGGGAGCCCGAGGTCTGCGAAATTGCAAAAAAAAAGGGGGGAAGGTGGAAAGAAGACTCGGGGATACGTCCTGGGGCCCGGGGTCTATGAAAGTGTGAAAAAAAAGTGGGGAAGAGGGGAAAGAAGACCCGGGATACGTCTTGGGGCCTCGGAGGCCCGGGGTCTGCGAAAGTGTGAAAAAAAAGGGCGAGGAGGGGGGGAAATAAGACTCAGGATACGTCCTGGGGCCTTGGGGGCCTGAGGTCTGCGAAAGTGCGAAAAAAAGGGGGGAAGGTGGAAAGAAGACTCGGGATACGTCCTGGGGCCTTGGGTGCCAGAGGTCTGCTAAAGTGCGAAAAAAGAAAGGCAGGGAAAGGGGAAAGAAGACTCAGGATACTTCCTGGGGCCTTGGGGGCCAAGGTCCGCGAATTTGCGAGAAAAAAAAAAAAAAAAAAAGCCAGGCCAGGGTCTTCATCTCCCCCCTAGGGAGGATCCCAATTTTTCTTCTCCCCCCTTTTTCATTCTTCTTCTTTTTAGCAATTCATCTGGGTGTCCAGATTTATAACGAAATATACTAATAAAAGAAATTATTGAGATCCTATAAATAAGAATAAGAATAAAACAGGTAAAATTCAAATATTAAATCATCTAAAATCAAGGGAAGAATGAGAAGATCATTCTTCCTTAATAATAAATATGCAACAACAGCGTCAGGTACCTGTGTAGATTTTGCTGTGATACAAAAACACTACATATTCGGCCAGGGTTTTCAACCACTTTTATTAATGCCTGACAAAACAAAAAAATAGAAATGCAAAATAGAATCATCCAGTAAACCACAAACTACAGAGTTCCACTTCCAGTAAATCATAAACTACAGAGTTCCACTTCCAGTAAACCACAAACAATCAAAAAAATTTAGATAACATCCAATCGATGGTTCCATTACAACTCTTAACGATCAAAATCCAAAAATATAAATAATCACACTACAAGATTCACTAAGTAGGTGGAAATTGACTAGGAAAGTTGGCCTGCAAAGCTTGGATGCTGGCTTTGATATCTGCAAATCACAATTGTTGCTCTTTTCTATCTTGACGCACCTCTTTTACATATTCTTGCTGCTCCTTCCTTAAGGACGTTAAATCCAACTCCAAGGTATTGATGCGTGCGTCAACTGAGTGTTGTCGATCAATGTATGATTCAGAAGTCTCCCCATGAGTAGACGAGGAAGGAGGAACGGCTGCATCCTCATCACCCTCCTCACCCTCATCATTACTACTATCGTCCCTCCATATCCACTCTCCATTAGTATTCTTCTTGTAACCCATCTTCCTTAAAGTACGCATGTTAAAGGGATCGATATGGGTTACTATTTCGAGCACCCTCATATCCTTTGGGATTCCAAAATAGGTAAGAATCTTGGTGAAAATCAAGCCACATGGGAGATTTTTCTTATGCTCATGCACATCCGCTATATGCCTAAGCATAATATAAGGAAGGTTTATGGGCTTATGGTTTATGAGGTGTTTGATAATATAAATGTCCATAAATGTTAACACCTCCCTATGACCACCCCTAAGTAGTAAATTTTATGTGGAAATAAGATAAATGAGCCTATAGAAAATGGGAAGGTCTTTGGCCTTAATATTGCTCGGGATTTCTTGTGTCTCATTTAGATCTAGAAGGAATCTAACGGCATCTTTATACCTAAAATCTAAAGCACGAGGCACCTTCTTCAAATCATACACTGGTTGCGCATCGCAGGGAATCCCCAAAATCCTACCAAGTTTAGCGGGATCCAACTCAACCTCCTTCCTATGCAATAAACTCTTAATAGTTAAGCTCCCACCCACATGTTTTGAAATTTTCATGTTACTAAAGAACATTCTGACATACTTAGGGTACACATTTTTTCCCATATCTAACAAATTCTTCCAACCCTAGTATTCAAAATGCTCAACAATCTCAAACTCACCCAACTCATCTACAGTAATATTTCTTCCCCTTATCACCTTCCTTCTTGAAAAGTCATCCTCATACTTAGACGCACACTCATCATCTCGAAAGTTAGATGAGTTATCACCTTCTAGAAGTTCCTTCCTCTTTCTCGATGTTCCAACCTTTTCTTTCCCTTTTTCTGTAGCATGCTTGATCCGAACCATAAATACTGGCTGAAACACATGCAAAAAAAAATTAAAGGATTTGACTATGTTCGGCTATTTCAAATGAGACAAACTCTAATTTTCAAATTTAAAGAAAATAATTCGAATTTAAAGAGAATATTTTGAATTTGGAATATAAAACACAAGTTTAAATAATTGTTATCTCAAAAACCTGTAACTAAACAAATCAAACAATCCACTTTTGTTAGCATAAGGGATGTGACTATGTTCGACTATTTCAAATGAGATAAACTCCAATTTTTAAATTTATAGAAAATAATTCGAATTTACATAGAATATTGTGAATTTAAAGAGAATATTTTGAATTTGAAATATAAAAAACAAGTTTAAATAATTTTATGACCATTAACTAAACAAATCAAACAACCCATTCTTGTTAGCATTTTCCTACCCTCATACTTCCACATCTAAACAGGGTTCAATGGAGCAAGAAATTGTGAGAACAACTAAACATGGATGACTTCACAGATATGGAAACATTAGAACAAAGTAAGAATGCCCTACATGGAACAGACGAAATATTTCATTAGACTAAAGAGGGGGGAGCACACCCCGGCCCCCCCGGCCACCGGGCCCCAACAAGTTATTCTTTTTGTAACCCCCACTACCTCCCCTTTTTTCGCACGATCCCAGACCCCGGCCCCTCAGGCCCAAAGAAGGATCCCCTTTTTCTTTCTTCGTTTTAGCAATTCATCTGGGTGTCTAGATTTATAACGAAATAAAGAATCAGAACCAAACCTGTGAAAAAATTCAAGCCCAAATACAGGCAGTACTGAGATTTCATTACACTAAAAGTCACATAAAATCTTCATACAACATAAACAAAAACCTTGAATACCCAAAGAAAAAAGAACTTACCGTGAAAAACCCACAAAGTTCTAAGCAAAGAGGTCCGACCCCCTAGGAAGAGGTGTGACCTGAAACTAGGCGAGGGTCCTGGGATTCCTGGGATTTGGTTGAAGTTTTGGTGATTTGGGGAGAGGGATTCTGGGGATTTAGAGAGAGGGATTCGTGGGGTTTTCAAAAAAAGCGGAGGATGAGGGAGAGAGGAAAGATATGAGGATTATTTTAATTCTAGATTTTTTGGGAGATTAAAAGGCGCCTTTTTTTTGGGTACCGGTCGGAGCTCCTATGCTTTCTTAATTTTATAGGTCTGACCAGTATTACAAAGTGAAAGTGCTGAAGTCAGGAGATTTAGGAGCCGAGCCGAGCGAAGCGTACATGGATTTCATTAATTGATGTGGCGCCCTCCCAAGTGTTGGATTTATTGCAATCCATCCGGGCCTTCCATCTGCACGTATCCGGAAACCTCCTATCGAGATGGAATCCGACTCCTAGATGTGATATGCAACAAAGACACGGTAAGCTTAGGTGCTGCTGACATGTAGGCTAGCTGGAATGGCCACTGTTATTATTTTATCACGACTCTTAACTCTTATTAAACCAATAGAGAAAAAATAAAGAAAATCAAATTTCATTTCAACACTAGCTTCTCTTTGCTTATCTGGGTCACTGTAAATTGGATTTGACAAAACGGGCTACAGAGTAAAGATTAAAGAAAATGGCTTGAATCTAGCTAGGCCTAAAGAAAATGGCTTGAATCTGTGCAAAACACACCAACAAGAAGCCACTACAAGAAAATCGGTGTATAACGGCTCTAGATGGATGTCACTAAAACTTGATTTTTTGTCGCTGCAACTTACAAGTGACAATTATAAAACCGTCGAAGCCTGTCGCTTTTACATCGTCACTACATGTAACTAGCAACATATTTTACTCTCAGTCGCTGTTTACTTGGTAATAGCAATGAATACTGAAGTCGCGAGAGTACACCCCATTCTATCGCTATTACCTCTCTCTGGTTCCATTTCTGTCGCAGAAAGTTTAGAACAACAAATTTAATTTGTCGCATATCTGAGCCTAAACCGTTGGTAATGACCATGATTATAGGTCCTGCATTTTAACGACATGGTTTTATATTGTTGCAAGACATTTGTGGCTCCTATTTTATGTTGTTGCAAGATATTTTATCTATTTTTATAATTTTTATATTTATGAAACCATTTTCTACATATTTTTGAATTATATGTTTTAATTTTTTTAATAACATAATAACTATAAAAAAATAAATAATAATATTATTTAATTTAATAATATATAAATCATTCAAGACCCGATGATTTATAATTTGTCGCGCACGGCCCGCGCGCGGGGCTGGCGCGCTCGAATTTCATGCGCGTCCTGCGCACAAGGTCGCGCACGACGCTGGAAATACAAATGTGCAGAGTATATCAACAAATATACCAATTTTTATTTCGTGTTCTTTCTGTGTCATAAGAATATATCGGTTTTTCTCTGCAATTTCGATTTTTCATTCATTGTGTACTTACAGTAGAGAAATCAAGCAAAAAGATTAACAAAGAACTACCAAAATTGGAATAAGAACAAAAGGTCACTCTTAGAGAGAAGTAGCAAGACGTTGTACTGGTCTTTCTCACGAACAGGGTGGTTGCAGCTTCTTCACTGAGCGCATCCTCGCACCACAATGCTGCAGACAAGCCCACAAAGAACACAAACCATGTCAAGGACAAAACAAATTCTGCACATCTCAAGCGCACAACAACAGACTTCCATGACATTGATTCTTCAGAAATTACCCAGTTGTGAATTTGGTTGTATCAGGACGTGAAGCATTTTCAGATGGTACTGACATTGTGAGAGAATAGTTGTGCGCATGAAGTGTTTGTCATATTGCCTAATTATAATGGACCAAGTGTAAGTAGGTGATAGGACCACAATTGTGTATAAAAAGACATATACAGACACATTTCTTCAATGAAAAACAGGATACAATTTCTTCGTCCACTTTTCTTGTAATCTCTCACCAAATACTAGACAATTGGACACTGAACTCAGCAGTGTATCCAGGAGGACCACCTTTACCAATAAGGGCACCAAAGTTGTCAAACTTTGTTGATACAAAGGAAATGGTGAGGTGCCCAAGTTGTAGCATTATAAATATGCAGACTGAAAGAGCCCAACTTAGCAAACTCATAAAACTCTAACAAGGACTTACTGAATAAGACATAATCCAGGCTTTTGTTCTCCAAGTACTCATAAATGAGCATCGTTTCGTCCATCTCAATGCAGCAACCAAGCAATCCAACAAGATTTATGTGCTGAAGCCTTTCAATCAATCTAACCTCATTTATGAATTCTTCAGTTCCTTGCCCTGAGTTCTTTGAGAGCCTCTTTACTGCTATTTCTTGACCTTCTACCAACCTACCCTGTCAATGCCAAGCATACTACTGTCAACATTACATATTGAATACCTTTGTGATTTGAACCTATAGGCTATAGTGTACGCATATATTAACGAAGAAGCTACCTTGTAAACACAACCAAAACCACCTTGTACCATATTATTTTCATCAAAAAAATTCTCTGTCGTTGTTGCTATGGTATCAAAATCAAGCAATGGCAGTTCCAGATCATTCATATTACGCTCACCCGAGTACTCTTTCTTACTTGAAATGACCACTTCATTTAAAAATAAATCCTGGCTTCTTTCACAAAGACTTTAGAGACAATAAGAACATTCAGACGAGGTAGTGACTTCATTTCAGACTTCATTTTTGCAATGGGTGACATTTATCTACCTTTCTGCTCTGTTTTTCCTTTCCATGTCCTTTGCAATTCATTTCTCTTACACACAAAGCAGATAGTCAGTCCTAATAGCAAAATAACAAAGAGATTTGGATGAGCCCGGCTGACTATCTTTTTATGCATCATAAAAGCCATTCTTTTGGTATTTATCATCCTTATTTTTCCACAAGATTCTAGTATGAAGATGTTCAAGGAGCTCCATACCAGGCTTGACCTGGACAACATGTTCTCTACAATTTTTTAGACTATGGAATGCTCCTGACAACATGTTCTTTACAATTCCTCTATATACCGGTAGGTAAGTCTTTCTTCTCCTTGCGATTCCTCCGACCACCAAGCCTCCCTTGAGTATCCACATCTTTGGTGGAGCCTTATTCTTCCACACTATTGTTCTGAAACGCTGGCAGTCCTGAAACCTCTTGTCACCAAAAAATATCAAAGGCAATTTAAATATTTTTATGGACAATTCCCTGCTTGATTAACACGAAAGTGAAACACTATAGAGGAAAATTGAAAGGAAGAGAATACAGAGCAACCAATGGGAGCCAAATAAGTACTTCGGAGAATGCGTCGAGGGCGGATGGAAGGCCAGATGCAGGCGAGGGTTGTAGGAGGTCCACGAACGACCTGTAGTGGAGTGAGAGATAATGGGCGGATGAACTACTCCTTGTTTGAAAGCAAGAATGGCGAGGGAGGGAAAAGTTTTGTTTATAAAACTATTCCTTATGGAGGGAAAATTTCGCCAAGTATAGGGAACAAAAACTATGTTCGCTGATCTCAGTAAAGCTCCTTTCGCCAAGTATAGGGACACATGCTTTTGGTCGCTAAAAGCATGCGTCTTATATATTTAGCGACGAAAATATTACATTTTTAGCGACCATGTTCAATTTGTAGCTGATAAACTTGTCGCTAAAACTATCTTCCAGGGACGAAATAATTGTTTGTCGCAAAAAAAGATTTTTAGCTACCAAAATTGGGTCTGTTGCTAATATCGCTAAAATCATATTTCTTGTAGTGAGCACACAAAGGGAAAAATTGGACAAACTGTGCAAAGCAAACCAGCAAGAAACTATTGCAGAGAAAACCGAGGGGAAATCGATTAATTAACGGTGGGAGTACATGCATAGAGAGATAATAATGAGATTACCAATTGAATCCACTGCGAAAATCCGATGTACTTGTGAATTTCACCGTTCTCGACTATGCTTGAAATTGATATGTTTAAATTGATAAGATAGAACGGCTTATATGGAGAGGGGAGAGTGTCAAATAAAGCAGGGCGGGAGATATTCACTATGAGGCAAAGGCTATCTCATATATAAAATGGTAAACAAACATAATTAGAAAAAGAAAAGGGAATAATTATTTTCTTGCTTTCTTTTCCTTGTTAAAATGGGAAAAAGGAAAGGAATCTACACACGAGGGCCAAAGAAGTGGACTTATTGAGCTAACCTACACATTATCTTCAATTAAAGAAAGATAATGTTTAGTTAAAGATAGAAGAATAATCCTTTACTTTTCTTAAGAAACAAAAATTATGCTTAGAAAAAAAAATGAAGAATAATTATTTACTTCTCTTTCAAAAAGAAAGATATTTATCATTTCTCACCTTTACACTTCTTTGCCCAAGATCGATCCTAATATGATAAGCCTTCGCCTTCGTCCATCTTGTATTTGTTTACCCTTTTGATTGTTTCAAAGAACCTTTAGCTTTACAATCTCATCAATTGTAATTAATTGAAGATGAAAGAATAATTATTTGCTTCTCTTAGGAAACATTAAATAAAAAAATAGGATTCTTTACTTCTATTTATTGTTGAAAAAAGAAATGAAATCATCCTTTACTTTTCTTAAGAAACAAAAATTATCCTTAGAAGGAAAAAAGGAAAAATAATTCTTTACTTCTCTTTTAAAAAGAAAGGACAATAAGCAATGGTTTCTCTTTATCACTTCTCACCTTTACACTTCTTTGCCAAGATTGATCCTAGCATAATAAGCATTCACCTTGTCCATCTTATATTTGTTTACCCTTATGTTTGTTTCAGAGAACATTTAGGCTTACAATGATATTCTCATCAATTGTAATTAATTAATTATTCAAAAAAAAGACTAATTAATATTCTCTACTTCAGTGTATTGTGAGAAGTGAAAAAAGAAGTAATTGTTTACTTTTTTTACGAAGAAGTTGAAGCACAATAATTCTTTACTTTGCTTTACTATTTCTCTTCTTTGTTCAATTTAGTGAGCCAACTTCTTTTTTTTCATGTGAAGTGAGGATGAAATTGATTTTTGAAGAGATAAGTTGTGTATCGGATTAGTCTTATATATAATATCTGATTTTGATGCCTCCAAACCAATATGGGCAATTGACGAAGCACATATATACTCCACTCAAATTTTGCATGGACCCTAATATATATGGCCATATATTAACTATATGTAAGTTCACAACACTAATGCATGGTTACCGAATAGATCTTCCAGCCTTCTAGTTCATGCCAACAAAATGTTCAAGGGAAAAAAGAAAAAGGATTTGACCCACTAGCTAAGTGTGCTACAACATTGTTCTCATGGCCAACAAAATCAACAGCAAAGCCTTACTCAGAAGAATGAAGTCACATTTAGCTTTTGAATTATAAATGGACTGAGTATTAAGAGATGGCACAACTAGACAACACCATTAATTTAATATCATTGAAAATGACGAATGCTCTAAACGTCACTCTTTTTATTAATGCTTTTATTGAAGATAAAATTGCAATACTCGATCGTAAACAGACAAAAAAAAAAAAGGCTTACAACTGCGGTCGGAAAATGCTGCTACAGGACAAAAAAACACTGTTAGGTTTTCACTAGCAATTTTTTAAATGCCGCAAACAAACGCAGAGAAAGAAGAGAAATCAAGTTGAGGAAGGGAAATCAGGAAATTAGAAACGCAAACAAGGACAAAGGAAGGACCAAAGACTTTCACAAATAAGGAAAAAGAAACAACAAAATTGCTAGAGATAACATGCGTGAATGTGAGTATAGTTGGAATTTGATGTATCGGAATTGGTGAAAAAATAAAGAGATAGATAATTTGAGTGAATTTTTTATATTTATTTTGATTAAAAAAAGATAATTTAATATAAAGAGATTATTTTAAAGTTATTTTAGTAAGCTAAATATTTGGATGGCCAAAATTTGAAGAACATGCGTGAAGGTGAGTATATAACACATATTTTGATTAATATCTTATACTTTGTCTTTGGATTTCATAACAACTTCAATTATTGTACAATCATTTTAGGTATAAATGCCACGATAGAGTGTTAAAACTTTATACTTTTAAATATTATTTTTATTATATTATATTCATCCATTATTAATTTTAAATTGAAGTGCTGATGATTGCACCCTATTCAAAAAGATTGAAAATAACTGTGCATTGTGCATCACGGAAGTCGAAATAGGGGCCGCCCTTCTTGCACGATCGTTAGTGGTCGACTTTTGTAGTTATTTTGGAAATTTGTAGGGCGCCACTTTGAAAAAGGAAATCTTTTTACTTTAGACATGCCTGTTATATATCGGAATGATAAGAATCTCACTTTAAGTCCGAGGATTAATAAATCTCACAAGCGCACACAAATTAGCACTTTATTTATTTTCGGCCCTGTGTTACATCCCGTTTGTACACCAAGCGCAGAGCTTACTATTGCATGATCCATCCTCTTTTTTTTTTTTTTTTCCTTTGATTGGATGGTATAAAAAAATTTAAGAATTTTTTCACAATCACTTTTTATCAACTCCTAATACCTTCTTACAAATTTCGGCAATTTTTTTTTATAAATTTCAATACCTTTTTACAAATTTTAACAATTTTTTCTCTCAATACAAGAAAATCTACACTACTTTCAACAACAAAAAAATTCATCACTCACCCAAACACAGGCTCCGCGGCACAACAAACTACAAGACTTCACAATTCACACCCTTGAGAATACAAGATCCTATTGAATATGTCACGAACATTAATATTGGCTAACTTGGCTGCTCTCTGGAAGTGGAGAACGAGGTTGAGGATTTATTGTTTACCGTTTGGATGGACATAAGCATAGCCGCTGATGAAGGTCTGCGCGAATGTAAGTAGCAAGTACACCAAGGCAACAAATGCCGAAATTAATAACCATGGCTTGTGGCAATACTCGCGCTTGAAGTCTGCCCACTTCCAACGGATCCCACTCCTGTAGTATGCGTCCACTTCATTGAACATTTTGGACAAGTTATCAAAATCGTCTTCTTGGGGTAAGTATACGTTATCAAAGCCAAACAACAAGTCCTTGCCCAAAGCGTTGATGTAAGTAGCAAGCTGATCATCGCTCTCGAACCCATGTTCAATCACTTTGCGTTCGTAAAGGAGATCAACATCCTCTTTGGTGTTCGAAAGGCAGTCCAAGAAAGCAGCGTACCTCATGAAGTACTTGGAGATATTGGGATGGCTTTGCTCAAATGCCACGCAGTTCACCAAGAAAGAGCTCATGAAGTCATCGATGGTTATGTTGGGCATATGAATAACACCGCTCTTGAATTTCACCGCCAAGAAGCTTTCTGCGTTGCATGGCTTGACCTCAATTCCCGCACGAAAGAGCTTTCGAGAAGCAGGGAATAGTACTAGTGCATCTGTTGTCTGGATTGACCCTGCCATTTCCTGCACATAGGAGCCTCAAGAAACAAGGAATATTCTCCCTTGGCAATTTTTGAAGGGGTGTTGTAAAACTTGACCGAATCAAGTCCAATAAATGCAATGGCAATTTCTTGCCATAATTCTCATAGGGGTACCACTCTTCCTTGGGTCTTCGCATTACCTTGTTAAAGAATCTCAGAGCAAGATTAATCAAGATCTCTTCGCTGTCCTTTCTCAAATTTTCTCTAAGGGAAGCCTTAAATAACTTAAACAGAACAAAAAATGGGATCTGATTCTCAAGCAGCAGAAGGTCGTTATAGAGAGCAGATGATACCCGCAACTTCCTGCGGATAGGGTCATCTGATTCGAATGGTCTCCATGAGTTAAACCTAAGAAACAACTCGAGTATAAAAAAACCATCACGAATCATCATTCCGACGAACTCATCAGTGCCGATGGACTCCACTTCTTTAGAATAACATTTTTTGGCCTCCCCTTCAATTGCCCTTATGTCGTTGATGTAGACGTCCAATTCTGAGCTCTTACCTTCAGCAGCGGCACCCGAAGCGTTGTGATTAATGTGAAAGAGGGAGTAGTGATAGATGCGGATGGACCATGGGATGTACGACGCCTTTTCCATGGCTTGTCGTAAGGTTTTAGACATATTATTCTTGAGAAAGGAGCGGACGTACAGCAATTTGCGATCATCCATCACCTTCAGCTCATGATCATTTGTATTGTTGTGATAGGGTCCGATGGAGACGATCTGGGGCACCTTGTATTTATTGTCAAATTTATTGCTGAGCTCGCGGGGGAGCCTGAAGATGCAAGTTCCTCCAACAGGTTCTTTTGGTGACTCCATCTCCTGGGTATTTTCTAATATTTGTTCGACGCTCTTTGTTTGTGGTGAGTCATAGATCTTTTTTTTCAACTCAGCCAGGAAATCCTTCTCAACCTCTGGAGCCTCAACCTCTGGAATATCATTCTTTGCTTCGCCCTCAGTCATCGTGCACTTTTGTTTTGGGTTTTCTGCACTTAATGCATAAATCATGCTTCATTAGGTGATCATGTCCAACACAAAAATAAAAATAAAAATAAATAGTAGGCTAAAGACTTTGGAAAAAGAAAAAGCGGATGGAAACGATTACATTCCCTCTCATGCAAAGTGTAAGTTGGACATGATTTCCCTTTTTCTGGACATAATAGACCATACCTTTCGTTGAATATTAGGATCTGAATTATTTTTAGTTTAGATCAAATTCTTCTTGGTCCAAATTAGTGTTTTTGCACATATATAGTTCCAAGGAACCTAGCTAATAGTACCATCTCATCATGCACTCTAATGACTGCTTTTGATGATCCCAGTGTGTGAATAGGCAAGTGTCTACTGTATAGTGTCTCTCAGATTCCCTTCAGATATTAGGTACTAATGCTAAATATCTCCTTGTTTTAAAAACAAGGAAAACAAAAACAATCTTATTGCCCATTCACTAATTAAGTTCGCAATTTTAAATAATTAATTAAGTCTGCATTTGGCTCGAGCTAGCACAAGTCAATTCACACAGAAAACTTACCAAGAAGACCCAACAAAAATAATATATCTAAGGAAGTCACAGTTCACCATCAAAAACAAGTAGCTTACCAGTCGAATCACCGTGAAAAAGCGTAGCAATAATGAAGCTAGCGCCTTCCTTAGTTGTGGAAAGGAGCCTGGGGAGGGAGAGAGAGAGAGAGAGAGAGAGAGAGAGAGAGAGAGGGAGGGATATCAGAGAGGAAAGGGCTGAGAGATCACTCACTGAGTGTCGGTATAGAGTGAGGTTAAGGCTCTCGCATTTTAAAGGTTGAGACTAGAAGCTCAGCATGGTTTTGGACAAAAGGTAGTGGGATTAATAAAGTGAACTACTTTAATAACTGGCTTCCACTCTAACCAATTATTGTTTCAGCTGTGGTTCTCGTCTTTTTTTTTTTTTTTTTTATATATCAAAACGAACTTCATTACTTGAAATAAAGAACACCCCCAATTGCTGGTTAGGGTTCCACAACCTGCTCAAGTAAAACGGAGTATTCCCAGAACTAATTTTAGTGGCAGTAAGAGTAAAATGATGCGCCATATTCATGATGTGAATAAGAAAAAACTCGTGGTTCTCGTTGCATGCGCTTATAATTACACAATAAATATGACGTAGCTAGATACGACGTCATTTAGTACGAGCCATGGTTCCTGTATGCAACGGGGGACCTTCACAGCTGGATTGAGATTCACTCTCAAGATATGTACACTGCTGGAGAGCTACTAACAGAGTGACTCAAGAGTGAGGACAAGGTTCTCGTGACTTTAAAGTTTGGGAGCTGCTCCACAATGGGCCATGGGGGATGGATAAAGGAAGGAAAAAAGAAGTAACCTCATCATATCTGTCGTCCACTTGAAGTGATTACTGTTGCACTTGGTTCAAAATGGAATCCTAATATATAAAGAAAAAAGAAAACTCTTGTAGAAATATATAATTGCACTTGGTCCTGAATGGAATCCTAATACATAAGAAAGTACCTTATCAGTTTTCAGAAAAATACTTTCTTGTTCTTTTCCATGGCCCCTTTAATTCTTTTGCTGTCTGAAAAATGGGAGACACTGAAGATAAGGCGTTATGCTTTGAAAAAAAAAAATCCGACTTTTTATATTCTAATCTCTTATCCTAGACAGCCAGAGAGAAATCCAAACCATTGGTTGGAAAACTTTCCACATCCGTAGGACTACGCATATTGGCCCAGTTTACTCAAGCACAAATTATACAAGCCTCCCAATTAGTGACTAGGCTTATAAGTTCATCAACCCTTTCATCTGTTGTGTATAAGCAAGGTTCAGTTTTAATTAGGCACAAATTAGACAAGGGTCTCACGAGTCAAGACATAAATAATAGATAGATGAATATATAGGAAAGTAGACAATTTTGTTTTGGGTGCAAGAGAGAATATTATTGCTTGCCATTTTTTGCTCGTAATTTTTCACTATTTTCAGCTATGTCATAAGCGGTGAGGTTTTGTTTTATGAAGGCCATCTTACCCACTCTAGAATGATCAATGAGATTCTCGACTATGTTCTCAGATTTAGACGAATCACGAGTTTTTTCTAGTCTTGTTAAATGTCTTGAATGATCAACCTTTTACTAATTGGTACCTGTCTTGATCTTTCGATTTTAGAGCTCTTATCCATAAACGTTATTTTGTATTCTTCCTTATATTAATTTATACTATAATTTTTTTTATAATAAAACATGATCTTCCTACACTTTAGTTATCGGTTATGAAAAGTTCTATGAAGAAAAAAAAAAAAAAGTTAAATCACCACAGACTTTTCTGAATTGATTTCAGTGTATTTTAAATAAAAGTTAAAAACTAGATGGATTTTGATACTTTACACTCCTATTTATAATTTTTATACATTATACCTACCAACTATTGATTTCAAACAATATACACCCTATTAAGATTTTTCATTAATTTGAATGGAAAATGATTTTTTTGAGGATGACTATTTATTGAGGATAAATCATAATTTTTGAAGTTAAAAATTAATTTCCATCAAATTTTAAAAGAAGATGCAGAGTGTCTGAAAACAATAGTTAGTGGAGCAATATAATAAAAATAATAAATCGAAATGCAAAGTCTCAAAACCAAGTTAGTGGGGCAATATAATACAAATAATAGATCAGAATGTAAAGTTTCAAAACCCCATAATTGGAGAATTCAAAGTACATTTATACCTTAAATAAATAACCATGTGGCAGCCCCCATTAATGGAGGAACTTACTCAAAAATCTATGCAAAAAACCACACCAAATCAATGTTAAGAGAGATTTATCCTGCTCAACTTGAAACTGAATGATTCAGTACTAGAACATTTTTATCAAGATTGAATCTTAAACCTCGTCTTTTAAAAAACATGTTAAAAATAACTATAAAACTTAACAACTATAAGGAAGAGGATTGGAATGAAAGATAATCCAATGACACAAGAGGCAATGGCAAGACCTGCGGAATGCGCTAACACAGCATACGAACCTGTCACAAATGCCCCCACCATTGTTACCATCGCCACCAAAATAAACAACCAGGCCACCATTGAAAAATTGGCACGCGATTCAGGTTTAGGCAGCAATGGCACTAGTAGGTGAATCAAGACAGCGGAACTGGAGAATACCAAGGATGTGGTATCGAAAATAACAAATGCCACGAAAGCAGCGCTACTCCTCAATATTGCAGAGCCTGGGTGTGTGCCGTCATTACCTACGAAACCCCCAGGCATGGTAATGCCTGCTGCAAAGGTCACAGTAGTAATGAGTGTAGCTGCTACCAAATGAGCAGTTGCTGCATTCTCCAACCGCTTCTGGTACTCCTCCGTGTCTGAACTTGCCATGTCCACCTTGTCTTTCATTTTTTACAGCAAGTTCAGAGTTTCTCGACAATATATAGCCTTAAAAAATTTTAATATATATAGCTTAGAAGAAAGAAAGAAGTAATAGTAAAAGCACACAGTGATATAGAACACTTCGACTCAAGCAGAGAACAAAATGGTTGCTTAGAAAACCAAAAAGAAAAAAGAAACAAAAGCAGAGAAGAACAAAGTATGCATTACGACAGCACCATAGACTGCTGTGTGCCTCAGGGGCAGCAAATAGTCCCTACCATGGCAGAAACTCTGTTCTCGATATATATGCAAGCAGTTCCCAAGAAGAAACATGAACACCAGATATGTAACCAATGGGATTGAGGAATTATAATTCCATACGTTTAAAACCTTCAGATTTTAATATCTTGGCCCGACATTTGATAACTTTATTCTTTGTTTACTACAAATATGTGAGTATTTTTAGAATTTATGAGCTGCAGCTGGACTTTCCCCTCCCCGAATCTGGTATCAGATCCCCTGTAAAAGTGCCCCAGACCAAGACCCCTCACCTTAATCCT
Source organism: Morella rubra (assembly GCA_003952965.2). Classification (NCBI taxonomy): domain Eukaryota; kingdom Viridiplantae; phylum Streptophyta; class Magnoliopsida; order Fagales; family Myricaceae; genus Morella; species Morella rubra. The sequence continues at coordinate 9,202 of RXIC02000051.1, read as the reverse complement.
ATCACCTTCAATAGAAAGCCATAACGAATTCCTTTGCCACAACTAAAAGCCAAAAGTAAGTAGGAAGACTTCAGGGAAAAGCTCAACCATATTAAGTAGAACAAAATTGAGGAAAGGTAGTGAAAGCGAGTTGATTGGGTGAGATTACCAGTAAAATCACCTGTCAAAAGCGTAGCGAGTAGCAACGACCGGACTGTAGTCAGCTGTGCTTCACGTTGATATGTCTAGACTGTCTGGATTATCGATCTGCTAGTGGGAGAGAAGAGGGTGAACAGTAATGGGTAGAAGAAGGAGGGAAAGCAGACAAGACAGGGGAAAGTGATAGGTTGAAACTGATAGGTAAAAACGTGCAAGAGGATAGAATATAGCATTAGACCAAGATCTGTTTACATCGGTAGGGACGACTTTGAAACGTCTTGGTCTCCCCACATTAATAAAAAAAAAAAAAAGATCCATTATTCTTTTGCCTGTTTTGCTGATGTTTAATCTAACAAAAGAAAACAGACAGAGATAACATGCGTAAAGGTGCATTAGGGCGGAGCGAACTGCATATATATAGAGGTTTGATTGAAAAAATTTACAAAGCCAATTTTGATATTTTTATTTGGTCTCTCAAATTAAAGCTGAGAATGCATCTAATTTTTTCATTTATACTTGTTGACAAATTTTACTTGAAGATTTTAGCAAAAAAAGATTCAGTTGAGATATCAATTACAAACTTTAAGTGTAATGTGTCTCACAATCTCGATTTTAAAAGTTTGTCTACATTTCTGAGTCATGTCGAAAATTGGTGGAAACAAGAAAGTTAAAATTTTTCCATTCTTAATAGATTAATTCGTCTTGTGTTAACTCTTTCAGTTTCAACGGTTACTACAAAATGAGTTTTTTCAGCCATAAAATTATTAAAACAAGACTTCGCAATAAGATGGAAGATGAATTTCTTAAAATTCTTTGGTTATCTATATTGAGAAAGAAATTCTGCAAATGTTAGCAAAAATATTAACTCGACTCTTTAAACAGTTGTCTGTAATGAAATTAGTAATTTTGTGTACTTTTTTTTTAGAATACACTGTAATAGATATTTTCTATACTTTTTTTTGAGTATATCTACAATCAAGTAATAAAATAAATTTTTGTATATATATTTTTAAGTTATAAATCAAGATTAACTTAGACGTAAATTTTTTATATCTTATAATATTTAAATTTTATTTTTAATAATATTATTTAATTAAAGAAAAATCCTGTGCGATGCATCAATAGCACATATTTTGATCAATATTTTAGATCTTGTGTACTCACGTTAGAGTAAAGCGTTAGCCACGTCTCTACTTTTTAACTTCAAAAAAAACCAGTTAAAATTGCTCTCGAAACTCTTTTTGTATACTCAAGTTCAAGTAAAGCGTTAGCCACGCTGTTGCTTTTTAACTTTTAAAAAACCAGTTAAAATTTCTCTTCTTGAAATTCTTGAACCATTAGAAAGTTAAATTCAATCTAAATTGCCACGTGGCTTTAAGGCAGTAATAGTTCCTGCCATGGCAGAAACTGTCCTCTGTAAATACGCAAGCAATTCTCAATGTAAGAAGAAACGCGAACACCAGCCAGCTGTAACCAATGAGATTGAGGAATTATAATTTAATACATTTAAAACTTCAGATTTTAATATAAGCCACATTGACTCCACATTTGATAACTTCAATCTTTGTCCACTATAAATAAACTCCTTAGGTATAAGTTAAATACGAATATGTGAGTATTTTGGGATGTATGAGCTGCAAAAGTGAAGCGGAGACGCTAAAGTATGACCGAAGAGTTTCGCGACATACCTGACATTAAGACGATGATTTGAAGATGTGTCAGATGGGCCATGGCTCAAGAGATTGCTCCGAGTTTTCGAGAGACTTCGGCAAATATATCTTACAGGGACGACTTTGAAACTTCTTTGTCTCCCATATTAGAAAAAAGAAGGAAGGGGAGGACCAATTCTTCTTTTGGCTTTTGCTGATGTTTAACATAAACAAGAAAACATGGAGAGAGAACATGCCTGAAGGTGCGTTTATAGCGCATATTTTGATCAATATCTTTAGACTTTTGTCTTCGGATTTCATAACAGCTTCAATTATTATGTTCTAATAATTTTAGGGATAAATATAATTATAATATTGAAACTTTATACTTCAACTATTATTTTTTATCGTATTATATTTGTCAATTATTAATTTAGACACTTTACACTTTACATTCAAAATTTTCTATTAATTTTGATAGAAATAGATTTTGTATCATCTAAATTTACGATTTTATCCTCACAAAAAGGTTATTGTCAAAAAATTAAAATGATGACCACAAAATTTTTTTTCCATTCAGCCTATGTTTGGATGGGCCAAAAACCTTTTTTGTTGAAATTTTTTTATTAGAGTTTATCAAAAAGTATTTGTGAAAAAAATTTCAAAAAAGTTGTGTGTGTGTGTGTGTTTTTTTTTTTTTTTTTCTAAACAACGAAATTCATTCAAATGAGAAAAACAAAAGGGCCACCCCTCAAGGAGGTTTAAAAAAGTCACTGAGTCTTAATTAAGAAGACCGGTAAACTAGAAGGAGGAATATCCCAAAAAAAGGCCCTAGAAACCTACCACTTAACCAAGCTATCCGTAACTTAATTTGCTTGGCGTGAAACTTTAAAAAAGCTCCAGGATTGAGAGACATCATTTCACAAATAACTATAATGGTAGCACCCAGAGAGCCTGAGATCACAATGGAAGGGTCCGTAATACCCAAGATTGCAAGAAGAGAATGGTTTTCAAAAATAGCTCGCTCTAGATGTCTTGAAGATGCTTCACCTGCAGCCATTCTTATTGCCATCAGGTCAACCAATAAGGGTGATAATTTGGGAATTCTGATTGTCATCAACTCAGCAATGAGGGTGATAAAACGAGAACAATTTGATGGAAAAAAATCAAGCCGATAAAAGTTGTGCGTTGTCTACACAATTGAATGGAAAATTTTAAAGAGAGAGTGTAAAGTTTCTTAAAATAATCATTAAATGTAATGTGACAAAAATAATAAATTAATATATAAAGTTTCAAGACCGATATAATTAAAGTGTGCAAAGTATCAACTCGTCTAAATGACCTGGACTTATTACCGTAAGTTACACCGCTACACAAACCACCTATGAAAATTTAAAGCAACGTGGATCGATCGTGGGTGCATAAAGTATGGTCATATTAATTTGGACATTATATGGTATTCCCGACCTCGTAGTTGTGTCTAAAAGAATTATTGAACCTAAAGTAAAGAGAACATATGTGTTTTTAGCTGATTAATATAATTCAGATTTATTCCGACATCAATTAAAGATATGTCCAATTTTCTCCTCGATTTGAGATATTGCATGTGTTCTTTAAAGTGGTTAAGATTAATTTATGGAGAAAAGTCATAGTTAACTTCGTATTTATAGGGCAAAATTAATTTCGTACCCACTATTATCAAACGGCAATTTGAGCCATTATTTTTTGAAAATCATCATTGTACATCCGTCCAAATCAGGCATTAAGGAAGATGGAAAAGCATGTAAAATGACTAAAATACCTCTCCAAGACAAAATTACAAAAAAAATTTAAAATAAAAATATTTTTTAAATAAAACTATTGAAACTCTATTTCAATTATCTATTTATTTTTAATTTATTTCTTATATTTTAAATATTTTTGAAGTTAAAACATTAATTTCCATCAAATTTTAAAAGGAAACGCAGAGTGTCTGAAAATAATAGTTAGTGGAGTAATATAATACAAATAATAAATCGAAATGCAAAGTCTCAAAACCAAGTTAGTGCGGGCAATATAATACAAATAATAGATCAGATGTAAAGTTTCAAAACCCATAATTGGAGAATTCAAAGTACATTTATACCTTAAATAAATAACCATGTGGCAGCCCCCATTAATGGAGGAACTTACTCAAAAATCTATGAAAAAACCACACCAAATCAATGTTAAGAGAGATTTATCCTGCTCAACTTGAAACTGAATGATTCAGTACTGGAACATTTTTATCAAGATTGAATCTTAAACCTCGTCTTTTTAAAACAACATGTTAAAAATAACTATAAAACTTAAAAACTATAAGGAAGAGGATTGGAATGAAAGATAATCCAATGACACAAGAGGCAATGGCAAGACCTGCGGAATGCTCTAACACAGCATACGAACCTGTCACAAATGCCCCCACCATTGTTACCATCGCCACCAAAATAAACAACCAGGCCACCATTGAAAAATTGGCACGCGATTCAGGTTTAGGTAGCAATGGCACTAGTAGGTGAATCAAGACAGCGGAACTGGAGAATACCAAGGATGTGGTATTGAAAATAACAAATGCCACGAAAGCAGCGCTACTCCTCAATATTGCAGAGCCTGGGTGTGTGCCGTCATTACCTACGAAACCCCCAGGGATGGTAATGCCTGCTGCAAAGGTCACAGTAGTAATGAGTGTAGCTGCTACCAAATGAGCAGTTGCTGCATTCTCCAACCGCTTCTGGTACTCCTCCGAGTCTGAATTTGCCATGTCCACCTTGTCTTTCATTTTTTACAGCAAGTTCAGAGTTTCTCGACAATATATAGCCTTAAAAAAATTTTAATATATATAGCTTAGAAGAAAGAAAGAAGTAATAGTAAAAGCTCACAGTGATATAGAACACTTCGACTCAAGCAGAGAACAAAATGGTGCTTAGAAAACCAAAAAGAAAAAAGAAACAAAAGCAGAGAAGAACAAAGTATGCATTACGACAGCACCATAGACTGCTGTGTGCCTCAGGGGCAGCAAATAGTCCCTACCATGGCAGAAACTCTGTTCTCGATATATATGCAAGCAGTTCCCAAGAAGAAACATGAACACCAGATATGTAACCAATGGGATTGAGGAATTATAATTCCATACGTTTAAAACCTTCAGATTTTGATATCTTGGCCCGACATTTGATAACTTTATTCTTTGTTTACTACAAATATGTGAGTATTTTTGGAATTTATGAGCTGCAGCTGGACTTTCCCCTCCCCGAATCTGGTATCAGATCCCCTGTAAAAGTGCCCCAGACCAAGACCCCTCACCTTAATCCTATCACCTTCAATAGAAAGCCGTAACGAATTCCTTTGCCACAACTAAAAGCCAAAAGTAAGTAGGAAGACTTCAGGGAAAAGCTCAACCATATTAAGTAGAACAAAATTGAGGAAAGGTAGTGAAAGCGAGTTGATTGGGTGAGATTACCAGTAAAATCACCTGTCAAAAGCGTAGCGAGTAGCGACGACTGGACTGTAGTCAGCTGTGCTTCACGTTGATATGTCTAGATTGTCTGGATTATGATCTGCTTGTGGGAGAGAAGAGGGTGAACAGTAATGGGTAGACGAAAAAGGGAAAGCAGACAAAGACAGAGGAAAACTGAGGCAGAGACGCTGAAGTGTGAGGACTGAAGAGTTTCGCAAATAAGAAAAAAGATGGAGAACATTACAAAAAAAAAAAAAGATGGGCCATGGCGCGCGGCAAATGCTCTGAAGGTTCGGGGAGCTTCGGCAAACATTAAGCTTTCAGAGCAGGTGGTTGAAACTGATAGGTAAAAACGTGCAAGAGGATAGACTAGAGTCATTAGCCCAAGATCTGTTCACATCGGTAAGGACGACTTTGAAACGTCTTGGTCTCCCCAGTTTAATAAAAAAAAAAGGTGGGGGATCCATTATTCTTTTGCCTGTTTTGCTGATGTTTAATCTAACAAAAGAAAACAGAGAGAGATAACATGCGTAAAGGTGCATCTATAGCACATATTTTGATCAATATTTTAGATCTTGTGTACTCACGTTCAAGTAAAGCGTTAGCCACGTCTCTAATTTTTAACTTCAAAAAAAACCAGTTAAAATTGCTCTCGAAACTCTTTTTGTATACTCAAGTTCAAGTAAAGCGTTAGCCACGGCTGATGCTTTTTAACTTTAAAAAAACCAGTTAAAATTTCTCTTGAAATTCTTGAATCATAAGAAAGTTAAATTCAATCTAAATTGCCACGTGGCTGTAAGGCAGTAATAGTTGCTGCCATGGCAGAAACTGTCCTCTGTAAATACGCGAGCAATTCTCAATGTAAGAGCGCAGGCAATTGTGAATGTAAGAGCATTTCTAGCCGTATATTTAAATTTAGTTTTTTATTTTAATTAAAAAATATATTTTTTTATTTTAACTTTTAATTTTTTTAAAATACTCCAATCAATTTTTTTTATTTTAACTGTCTATTTTTTTTATTTTATTTAAATATTTCTTTATTTCTTTTAATATTTATATTTTTAAATATTTGTTTTAAAGGTCTTGGAAGAAAAAAAGAAAATAAAAGAGAGGGAGAATATAAGAGCTGAGAAGAAGAAAAAGATAAGAAGGAAGAGAGCGTGAGAGTTGAAAGAAAGAAAAGAAAAAAAAAAAAAAGAGAGAGAGAGTGAGAGAAGAAAAATAAAATAAAAGAGAGGGAGAGCATGAAAGAGAAGAAAAATAAATAAATATTAATATTTTAAGATAGTAAAGTGAACAGTGGTTCTCTAACAATAAAGAATTACTGTTCACATGTTAAATTTTTTTGTTAAAAATTATTAGAATAGATAAATGTTAGAGAGTATTTTTTGACTTTCTTATTAAATTGATTTTCTATTCTAACCAAAATGTTAGAATAGAGAAATTCCTAAGAATGCTCTAAGAAGAAACACGAACACCAATGAGATTGAGGAATTATAATTTAATATATTTAAAACTTCAGATTTTAATATAAGCCCACATTGACTCCACATTTGATAACTTCAATCTTTGTCCACTATAAATAAACTCTTAGGTATAAGTTAAATACGAATATGTGAGTATTTTTAGAATATATGAGCTGCAAAAGTGAAACGGAGACGCTAAAGTATGACTGAAGAGTCTCGCAACTGAGGACAAAGACGGAGAAGATTACAAGAATAAAAAAAGATGGGCCATGGCTGAGGTAAATGCTCTGAAGGTTCCGAGAGGCTTCGGCAAATATATCTTACAGGGACGACTTTGAAACTTCTTTGTCTCCCCTATTAGAAAAAAGGGTAGGGGAGGACCGATTCCTTCTTTTGGCTTTGCTGATGTTTAATATAACAAGAAAACACAGAGAGAGAACATGCCTGAAGGTGCGTTTATAACGCATATTTTGATCAATATCTTTAGACTTTTGTCTTCGGATTTCATAACAGCTTCAATTATTATGGTATAATAATTTTAGGGATAAATATAATTATAATATTGAAACTTTACAACTTCAACTATTATTTTTTATCGTATTATATTTGTCAATTATTAATTTTAAACACTTTACACTTTACATTAAAAATTTTTCATCAATTTTGATAGAAATAGATTTTGTATCATCTAAATTTACAATTTTATCCTCACAAAAGGTCATTATCAAAAAATTAAAATGATGACCATAAATATTTTTTTTTCCCATTCAGCCTATGTTTGGATGGGCCAAAAACTTTTTTTGTTGAAATTTTTTTATTAGAGTTTATCAAAAAGTATTTGTGAAAAAAATTTCAAAAAAGTGGTGTCTGTGTGTGTGTGTGTGTTTTTTTTTTTTTTTTTTTCTAAACAACGAAATTCATTCAAATGAGAAAACAAAAGGCCACCCCTCAAGGAGGTCTAAAAAAATCACTGAGTCTTAATTAAGAAGACCGGTAAACTAGAAGGAGGAATATCCCCCAAAAAAAGGCCCTAGAAACCTACCACTTAACCAACCTATCAGTACCTTAATTTGCTTGACGTGAAACTTTAAAAAAGCTCTAGGATTGAGAGACATCATTTCACAAATAACTATAATGGTAGCACCCAGAGAGCCTGAGATCACAATGGAAGGGTCCGTAATACCCAAGATTGCAAGAAGAGAGTGGCTTTCAAAAATAGCTCGCTCTAGATGTCTTGAAGATGCTTCACCTGTAGCCATTCTTATTGCCATCAGCTCAACCAATAAGGGTGATAATTTGGAAAATTCTAATTGTCATCAACTCAACCAATGAGGGTGATAAAATGAGAACAATTTGATGAAAAAAAATCAAGCCGGTAAGAGTTGTGCATTGTCTACACAATTGAATGGAAAATTTTAAGAAAGAGTGTAAAGTTTCTTAAAATAATAATCAGTAAATGTAATGTGACAAAAATAATAGATTAATATATAAAGTTTCAAGACCGATATAATTAAAGTGTGCAAAGTATCAACTCGTCTAAATGACCTAGACTTATTACCGTAAGTTACACCGCTACACAAACCACCTAGGAAAATTTAAAGCAACGTGGATCAATCGTGGGTGCATAAAGTATGGTCATATTAATTTGGACATTGCATGGTATTCCCGACCTCGTAGTTGTGTCTAAAAGAATTATTGAACCTAAAGTAAAGAGAACATATGTGTTTTTAGCTGATTAATATAATTCAGATTTATTCCGAAATCAATTAAAGATATGTCCAATGTTCTCCTCGATTTGAGATATTGCATGTGTTCTTTAAAGTGGTTAAGATTAATTTATGGAGAAAAGTCATAGTTAACTTCGTATTTATAGGGCAAAATTAATTTCGTACCCACTATTATCAAAGAGGCAATTTGAGCCATTTATCTTTTGAAAATCATCATTGTACATCCGTCCAAATCAGGCATTCAGGAAGACGGAAAAGCATGTAAAATGACCAAAATACATCTCTAAGACAAAATTACTAAAAAAAATTAAAAATAAAACTATTGAAACTCTATTTCAATTATCTATTTATTTTTAATTTATTTCTTATATTTTAAATATCTTTATATATTTTTGAAGTTAAAACATCAATTTCCATCAAATTTTAAAAGAAAATACAGAGTGTCTGAAAGTAATAGTTAGTGGAGTAATATAATACAAATAATAAATCGAAATGCAAAGTTTCAAAACCAAGTTAGTGAGGCAATATAATATAAATAATAGATCGGGATGTAAAGTTTCAAAACCCCATAATTAGAGAATTCAAAGTACATGTATACCTTAAATAAATAACCATGTGGCAGGCCCCATTAATGGAGGAACTTACTCAAAAACCTATGCAAAAAATCACACCAAATCAATGTTAAGAGAGATTTATCTTGCTCAACTTGAAATTGAATGATTCAGTACTGGAACATTTTTATCAAGA